>JAUZND010072201.1:0-16921 GCA_034780555.1 Coelogynopora nodosa
CAAGAACTCATCGAAGGTATACCTGGAGGCATGGACACCAGCTCGAATGAGAACGTCAACCCCCTTCCCAATAAGGACTCTGAAGTGTTGCCGACGCTGGAAGGAGCCCAATTCACTGGTGAATCGTCGGACAATTCAGTTACTCTGCAACCGTCGAATACTCCCTTGAATCGAAAGAGATCGATGAACTTCCTTTCACAAACGCAGACAAGAAAAACTAAACGGCTTGACATGGACACTGAATTTCTATTGTTAGAAAGACAGCGAATCGAGATTGACAAGGCGAGACTGAAAGTCGAAGAAAATAGATTGGCCGCGGAGATCCGAATTGGTGATCTTTTAGCTCAACTCATTGGTTCTAGATCGGATTCCTCTTTTTTAGGTGATCTATATAACGAATAAACGTATCTGCCTTAATACGAAATTATCATGTTATATTTAATGTATTCACATTTATAAATCCATGCATTTAATTAGGAAATTTAATGGTATTATATGCATATCTAAACATTTTATTTGTTTTAACAAATACATTAAATTCTTGTTTTTACATTTTTATTTTTAAAACTTATCAAAGTGTAGATATGACATGCAAAATGATATGCAGCTATCGCTGATAAATATATGTATACAGATCTTACTGTTGATTTTTATTTTGGTAGTTAAATTTTTGTTACAAATTTTCGAAAATGTTTGAAAAACTAAAGAAAGTAATTGGCGTGATATTTATTAATAAAAGTTCTCACATTTAGTTTAACTTGAGAAGTATCGTTATGTATAAGAAATACATATGAGTAACTCTTTTTAGACTGCCAACATAAATACTTAAAGAAACAAGTTATGTGAAAATGACATTAAAAAACATATTTTGACTACATACGAATTTAAAAATTTACTATGGTTAAAATGAAAATGTTATGAAATAGCTATTGCTTGCTGAATATACAGAGATTGTGTAACCCAATTTTCCAAAACGAATTACAATACTTGAGGTCACTCATTTTAGTTGTAGTTTCACAGTTCAAGTAAAAATTACAATACAACGTTTTTATTATATATACAAAAAAATTAATTACAGAATAACCGCGCTGCGTATAAAAAGGCCATGATCACCAAGTTTTGTATGGAGTAGGTGAAGAACGCATTGTTATATGTGTTTTGTAGAGCTCTACTATAGTTAAGAGAGGGTACGCCTTCTCCTAACTATAGTAGACAACATAGTAGCCTCTTCTGAGATAGGATGGCTTTGTGACACAGACATGTACTTAGTTGTCTACTAAATTAAGAGTTAGTTGTCTACTATCTGTAGTATAGCTTTGTGAGACGTGCTCCTGAATACTACCAAATTTACAAGTACTGGGTATAAATTCAACAACAATACTATATAAAAACCAAAAAAGTCAAAACTAACATTAAATAAAGTGAAGTAAGATGATACAAAAACACAGGTAGTTAGTTGAATTATAGTTATATAATATGCAATATATAGACATATTTCTCAGATATCACTATTATTATATTAGTTACAAGAAAATTTTATAAAATTATACACTGTATAATTTCATTTGGCAGCATTTGATGACTGCATGTATTGTATTTGCTTTCAGCCAATTAAAATTAAGTATTTTTGTAATTGCATTTATTTTCCCCCTGGCACTGGGAAATATATTTTTTTAAATCTTACACCTAGGACCAGGTTAGTTAAACCTATCTTCATTGATTTAGCTAGTAGTTATTTTAAAACTCCTTAAAACAAATGAAATTGTGATGGCAATACAATTTTGCCACCTGGTTCTGGAGGTACAACTTCTCATTGCAAGGCAGTCTTACCATCCCAGGCACAACTGGTTAATAAATTTAGGTCTTTTATCCTATTTTATCAAAATTTATTCAAACAATACACCCTTGATGGTGATAATAGCTTTTTTAATGATTGCCTTAATTATAGGGCTTACTTTGACAGTGAAAACAGTTTTTATTAGACCAAGTTTCTAAAGTTGACCCGGATCTACAACTGTCAATGATCTCTTTATTCATATTCAAAGTCAATGGATTCCATACCAATATGAACTAATACTTGTTTAATTACCACAGCTCCTTCAAAAGAATGGCTGGGACAGCGAGAAACAAAAACAGCACTATAATCTTCCTACTAAATTTCAATTGGATCTTAGACAAAGCTAAATTTTCAAAGTAGAATATTTCACAAATGGTTAATAGCTTGTTTATGGACTTTAAATATATATATATATTAATCATTGTGTTATGCTATATTAGTATTTTTTTATTAACCTGAATAAGTATTGCCATAAATTAACATAACATACAAGGTATTATACATTTTGTGTTATATGTTAATTCAAATTATATTATGTGTCCACTATTAAAAATCATTTTTATTTAATATTACATTGGTAATGTTGTTTTGTAACTGTCTTTTATTTTGTTTTTTATAAATTAAATTATGTGAAAATTAAAAATGACTTCTGTGGTTGAATATTCTTATGATATAAAAGTCATTTTATTTAATCAAAATAATAAAAGTATTAAGGTCTATATGCGGCCAAAGGATTGGCACTTTTTTTCTATTGTTATCATATTAGTTAACATTTGTTAGATTCTTTAGAATATAAAGTGTTTACCCATATATTTCTATCTAAAACTTATATTTGTTCTATATTTTACACAAATACAATGCTGTCTTGTATTTTGAATAATGCAGGATTTAACATATGATTCACATGTGATGCATATATCTATTTTCATCTGTCATCTATAGACTAAATTTGACATTGCTTGCAGTCATTCCACTGAGAAATTATTTGTAACTCTTAATTATAATTTTTTTCTTTCCATCATTTGGTTTGTTATGTATAGTATTTCTCAATTGGTATTCTACCATTACCTTACCCTCTATGAATACTATCACTAATCATTTTCTACAAATAGTATCATGATTTTTTGGTTTTAGGAGTAAGGGTATCTACTTTAAATATACTAGCTGGCTATACAAATTTTGCCATTAAAAAGTAGCCAGACATAATTATTTCAATACCTCTGTTGGCACATTTTAGAATATTTGTATTTATTTAAATAGTATTTTATAAAAGTAATACGATTTGTGACTTAAATACATTAGGCAATTTATGAATTCTAAGTACTGTTCATTCCAAACATAGTGTGCCACATGGTTACTTTTATTATATATAGATATAATATATATTCACTAACTCCCTTTACTAGTTATATTCATCAAATCTTTTCAATACTGAAATATTTTAATATTTTTATTAATTAAATAGTATACTTCGGTAATGCTTAGTCTGTTTCCCTAGAACATTCTTGCATACTCAAACTAGTCCTGGATTAGTTTATGTATAAGCTTGTAAATCTGAATATTGTTATAATATTGATTAACGATTTTAAGAATTATTTTGGATCATGAACCATCATTCTTTACAAGTAGACCTTCTAACAATATTTTCTGAAATTTTTTAAAATTAGATATTTTTTCGAAATATTTTCTAGGTTTATTTAGAAAAACGTACTATTATTTAAACTGACTATTAAATTAATGAATTATTACAACGAACTAAACGAACCGAATTATTTATTATATAATCAATCTTTAATATACATATTAATATATATACAATAATAATCTATGATGTTGTATTGGTTAGAGGAGTTGAATAAATTACACCTTTTATTTAATAATTTATATGATAATGGTAGGATAATGAATATGAGACTGGTCATCTGATCACATTAAAATTCTTATAGGAATTCCAGATTATTGTAATCAATTATGACCACTATTTTCAGTGTGACTATTCTATTTTTATTGTCTATTAACATTTCTTGTTAAAGACTAATTTGGTAAGGTTAAAATGACATTTGTTTTCTTTCATTGTCTATACGAATAAAAAGTTTGCATATAATTATATGATATTTTCAAATGCTTACAGAATACCTAAAGTAGTGGATGAGTGTCACTTCTACCCCTATGGGAGCCTTGGTGTTGAATAATAAGCTTTTAATATATCACTACAGGATCTGTAACCACTAAAACTGCAATTTCGGTAATCTTGTAGGTTAAATTATTTGATATTTATTATTCATTTTTTTCGAATGTGAACATTTTTTATGTGTTATGTGGCTAATGTGTTAAAATTTCAAATTAATTAATGGAACTGCATAACAAATGTTCCAAAGTAGAGGTCAGCGGCATTAGCAGGAAACAAAAAAATTAACTACCTGTTGGATTTGACATTTTAGTTATATGATGAACATATTAATATCTATGTTACCGTGTCTGTATTAAATCAATAACCCCTTGTTTATTTATTTGAAAATCATGTCGATTATCATACCGATTTTGATAATATCAAACATAAAATGTATTATAAAAGTTACTAATTATAATAATATATCTATCTATTGTTATATTACTATTTTAATAGTGTTTTTTTTTAGCTAATGAGGTAATTGCTATCGTGTTCGATTTGTCTTACAGGATTCTGGAATATCACTTTATTCAGAGGATTAATTTAGGTATCTATTCTTCACTGACTGATGTATTGGTTGCGTGATCATCTTCAAAGTCGTCATCTCCAGTCGAAGCGAAACGAGTAATTTCATTCTCTGATTCAAGATATATTTGTTATTCGGTGGAAGCTATGAATGCTCTCCGTCGACGCTTCTCGTTTGCCAATAAAAAAACTCGTTGTCCAGAAGAAACGCTGTCAACACTGGTAGAAAATCTATCTCTGGAGAATGGAGAAATTTTAACAAACGGTCATGGTATGTTTTAATTTATTCGTGTTTCTTTATGTACAAAGTTTTATCTTACTTGATAGTGTTATTGCTCTGAAATATTATTCATAAAAACGATTGAAACAATTTAGCTTGGATGCCGCTCAATTTGATTAATTTACACAAAATTATATTATTTGAGATGTACGAAATATTGTTGTAATTAATTGGTACACATGAATTATAACTGTTTGTTCTGTCATTACATACATTCTAATTTATCAGATGGGGAGATGGTATGAAATACAAGCGACATAAATTGACACCCGGTAACTGCTTTTTATATTGCTACGTAAAAACCACTTTTTATGTGTGCGGTTTGGTACTTGTTTTGCGGTTGATTAGTAAAGCTTATATTTAGTTCATGTCATATCGACGGTACCAATATTGAAATACTGTTCTACTACACATGGTATGGCACCAACACTCGTTTAAACCCGTTTTCTCAGTGATTTCCACTTTTCCATTCATTAATAAGATTGTCCTTATGCTGGTTCTGAGTCAGCAACCAGATGTATTTGTCGAGTCAGTAGCAGTTGCAGTAACTTATTTATTCGCCTACAGACACCGAAGAGTCACGTGATATGTGAATACTCTGACATATTCCTATCATTCTCTAATCGCCTATCACCTTCAGTGTCTCTTCTTTGCACTTTTTATTGAAAAAGAAATGACTGACTCTTTCAATATTCTTACTTTGCTTAATTTGTATATTTACTGACATTGCTTATCACTGGGTAACATTGACGTGGATCCCGTAAAAGGTGTTTCTGATATAATTTTTCTGAAGAGCAGCGGAATAAACGAAATGTTATGTTTTACAATTTATTATAGGTACTTTCAAAAGCACAGTTAGTGCGCCCACAAAATATAAATGGATACTACTTGGGTAGCTACTACTAATCGTTATTGAAATTTTTAATAAATGGTATGAAAAATAATAGTTTTTTCGTGGTAATATATTCAAACTTTGTTCCTATCCATTTTTCAATAGCGATTTATTTATAACACCTAGTTTAATTAAGAATAACTTAACTGTTAAGTTTCAATTAAATATTTAATTAGATTATATATATTATCACTTTTTTAATTCAAATAAGTTTTCCGAGCAATAATCTACAACTCACAAAAAATTATTACGTGTTTTTCACTTATAGGTATGAAGGAGAATAAATAAAAACAACCATTATCTTATTAATACTTCAGACACTACTTACATGCATTAATTATGAGTCGGATAGGCATTTTTATTTAATATCTGTTTCTGGTTCAATATTTTGCTTTTATTTTATATAAGTAAATTACAATTTTTATTGTATTAAATCATTTTGTTTAAAACTATTAAGAAAAGTTATTAATATTTTTGATAATTTTAATGAAGTGTGAATAAATTAAACAATGTAATGATTATTTTTTGTGAATTACAGTAATTAATTCTAATTTATTGTAAAAATATTTAAGTTTTCCATTCATTATGAGATTTACATTTCAATTTTGTTATCGTAAACAAGCAAATTAATTACATCTATCGGTGTACACTATAAATATATATATATAAGCATAACTTAACAGTTTTGACATTTAAAAATATTTTTAAAAACAGCATTCTACTAATACTCTGCTTGTTCACTGCGTGTATAAAACTGCCATGCTACTGATTGTTATTAACTACTAGTTGTGACATTTCTGTTAGGATATTTAATTATACACACAACATATTATTCAGGAGTGTCATTAATAAAATAGTTTCTAGATTACAACTATAATTTGGCGTCGCCGTTTCTCTATTAATTTAGTCTCATCAAAAAATGAGGTGCTGCTTTATTGTTATTTATATTCTTCGACTTTTAAGATTACCGTTTAATATTTATTATTATTATTAATAAACCATTTTTATTTTGTTGCAATATATACGCAGTACGTACAATTCATGGCATATGTACATAATTATAGGCAGATTTATTGAAAGAGAGAATGTGAATTTTGATCGTAGTCACACTGAATAAATATTATTACGCTCATGTTTCTTCATATCTACCTTAATTCCGAATACGAACAAATTGATATGTTTAAACTATCGGATTCAATAAACTATTGTAAGGAGTACCGCTAATGTCATAGTTACGATCTTGTACAGGGTTTTCAGTAAGCTGATTCATTACTGTATTAGGCAATTGTTTTAGCTTCATTATTATTTGTGTTTGTATCACGAGCAAGACTTTTTCTAACTCGGCCTTGATTGGCATATCACCGGCTAGCTCTTATACTCAGAAAATAAAGGACTATAACTTACTATTCAACCATCTATGGCACATTCAAATGATTGACTGGGTTTCTTACCTGGGTGTATGTAAAACATATCGTTTGTCCAGCTACAAGTTCAAAAAATTAATTAAAGCATACTAACTGTAACCTGCTCGTTTAGAACTGCTTTATCGATCTTTAAAGTATTAATGTTTTTCGTTTTTAATTTTTAATGCTATTCGGTATACGAATCTAAATTATTGTCATTAAAATAGAAGGCTAATTTTCTACTGTGTGTGATGGAAACAGCCGTTTTAGACGTGTAATGTTTCGAATGCAACTTTTCTGTCATTTTGAAAAAACAATTGTTTTCTTTCATGCAAAGTCGTCCTCAGATTATCCCTAACTGAATCAAGTGTGTGAAAAAACCTGTTATATATGTTTTGTCTGGTTTATTTGGAATGAAAGTGAGTCATTGTAAAGGCAGTTGAGTCATACATTAACAAAACATATTTTGCTGTTAGATCTAACTCTTCGTCAACGCTGAATGTATGTAGCATAGACGTCTTTCCGTGTTGACATTCATTCATTTTTCTTTGCTTCGCCTTTCCTTTGTATTTTTGTTTCTAGCTTATGTAAGCAATTGAAAAGCTTCATACAGGTATGTTTTATGCTAGCCAACTTTTATAACCATATTACTTATATGCATTGCATAAGAATGAGTGATTGGCAATATAGTATTTTACTGGTACGCAACTGCACATATTAATATGAATTACGGTAGCGTAAGTACACTTACTGTAGGCATATTTATTGTATGAATCTAATAAGTCTGTAGACTTTAGTACAATTAATGTTACAGTGTTTGGGAACGTTTTTAAGTGAACCAACTTGTTGTACCTGTTAACTCTCAGGCTATAACACCCAATTAAAATTCCATCTCATTTCGAGTTGATATTCATATCTACAGTATAAATACATATATACATATTACACTGCGAGATCAGAAGCTACGCATTTAGTTTATGTGTATAATGTTTATGTTGTACATTGGTTTATGAGTATATTCATTCTTAGGCTCTGTTTATTTCTGTGTCTGCTAACTGAATGACGTGATTTTAGACGAAAATCTTAACCATGTCTATTTTTAATTTATTAGCTGAGAGAATTTGCAATATAGCCTATATGCTTCTTTTTGATATAACAATTATATTAACATCAGGTGTGAATCTGCTATTACATTTAATCGAGCGTTACCTTTTGTTTGTTTTCCTTTTTGTGTGACATTTGGGTGGATTAAATAAATGATCTATTTGTTTTACAAATAATTTTTAAAAATCCTTAACATTTTCCAAAACACTTCCTCTTGCCTTCTGTGTTTATAGGTTAGTTTTCTCTTACCAACATTTTCTGGCCTGTGATTGTTTCTCAAATTTAAGATACAAAGTTCCTTAAATTCCTCAAATTTGACCATAATAATACTTAGAAAAATTCATTATTTGCATAATGTTTCTGCATTCCAATATTCTGCTGAGACCATTATTATTCATTATTACAAGCATTTATTGCGTAAATAGGGTCATACTGCCTAAACAATATATTTTGTATTAAAAAAACACTTTGTATCACCTATATAATCAGAATGCATATATATATACGTATCCAATTATCTATGTTATGTATATGCATTGTTATCCTGAAATATCATCTTACTGTAAGAAATAAATCTATATTGTACATTCCTCAAAAATACAAAAAAATATTCTTCAAATTGTTTAAAGGGACAATCCTAGCCTGCATTTTTGTTAAAAATGTATAGTGACAGATTCAGTGTGTAACTAAAATATTTACTTATCAAATATCTGCACCGATACAAAGTTTTCTTTTATGTTTCATTTTATTAAGAAATGTTAATATGTGGTAAAAGTACATTTCAATCCTTTTTAATTTAAAACTGTTATCTCGTTTTACCATGGTACAGAAAATATTTTTGTTCAACTTTTCTTTGGAATGCTAACATGTTCCTAACAGTTCATTAATATTTGTAATAATTATAATTAGTTAACAATTCTAGTTAAAACGTAATATTTTACAATAAAATAGTATTATTATTTATTAAAATTATATTTTCTAACACGAGAAGTGCCATTTTGGTAAATAGAAAATAGTATAGAAAGAATTTAAACGTATTTTTTATTTTAGTGTTTGAATCGTTTTATATATTTATGTTGTCAATATGTATAAGGATTTTTTTAAAAGTTTTTACACCTAGAAATTCCATAATTAGTATGTTGGTTATATAAACTTTAATAAGATCGTTTTTGAAAAATATAATTTTATTATTTTCCACCTAAAAATATGCTGTTTAATTATCGACGTTATTGAAACCAATACATACAATTGAAATAGTTTTTTTATTTTTTTTATTATAACAATTTAAACGATTTATATAGTTTTAGTTATTATAAATAATAGTTATTTTATAACTAATAAACAAATTATACTATCTGTTAGGCAAACTGACATGTTACAACAATATCTTACTATAATAAAATACATCTCCAAATTTTGATTATTATTGGTAATTATTCACTGAATCAATTTAGAAATTATTACGGCATAATAATATGTGTGGGTGTGTTATCTCGTAGTTATCTCGACTACAGTCTCGTAGTGATATTTTAATCATATTCTGTGGGCAGATTACGCGAGTTTTCTATGTTCTCGGTCGATAGCATATTTAATTATATACGTATATAGCGTTGACAATTTTGTTTAGTCCGTTCTATTAGTGTCTGTTTGATTATCATGAATTAAGGTATGGTGTGTAAACCTATACATTAGTACACTCCACAACAATTCAATCACAATTAATTGAACTTTAATCTTGCACAAATTAAATATCTATGTATTCATTTTATTAAATCATATAGTATTTCAATTGTTTTTAATTCCATTTTTATAATTTATTTGGAATTGCTGTTTAGTGTTTAAATTATTGTTAATTTATTATTCTTTATGTTCTCACAAATTCTCCACACTTCTGTCTTCCATTTTCTATATTTAGAAATATATTGCCTGAAATTCATAATATGTACAGTTTTAAAAGGTGTTTAAATAAAATAACATATTATCTTGCGAATATTTTTATATCATATAAAATTTAGTAACACAGTATTTCATAACTCGAATCTCATTCTGATATAGTATGTTAGAAATTCTTTTAAATGCAATGTAATTTTATTTAATATAAAGTAATATATACTCATGGGTATATACTTAAGTTTTTAACTATAATTTCCGCGTTAGCATGCGATTTTGCACGCTCCCTATAATTTTGCCGCATCCCATTTAATACAACTTTCACTTAATTAAAACTGTCATTTGGAGATAAGTATCCACGGCATAATTTTTTAAATGCATAATTTAAAAATTCAGAAATACATCTTTCATCCTTATATTACAAGGAGCGTATATTTTATTTCTAGCTTTGACAACGCGCCTATATACTGTAGTATATAATAAGTATTAGTTTCTAATTCAATCTACGCATTCCCGTTTATTTTTGTTCATTTAGTAACGATATGTTTAACACAGCACTATGACACTAGTTAATTGTGTTATATACTACATTTCATATTATAATTATCAAACTTTATTTTCATGCATCAATCTAGCAAAAAAAACATTGAATTAGGATAATTTGTATTGTCGAAATGCATGTCTTACGCTTGATCATAAATCACTGTCAGATTTTAGCTTTCTCCTGGCAGTGATGAATTTATTATATTGCATTCTATTTATTCCTACTATTAGTTGAAGTATTTTATGATATAGTTAGAAGTTCAGTGTAAGTTCACAAATGTTATAATATACAGTTCTACTACGTTCTATACATTATTTTTATGACTTATTTGTAACTTGTATCGATCAAGAACAATATAGTCTAAAATGCAATATTAATTGATATTAACCCTTTCTTAACTTGAGTGATGATGGATGACTCAACCTTACTTTTTCTATAGCTACTTGAACGGTTAGTATGATCTATTTTATACAATATTAATAACGCTCATTTCTAGTTTTTATATCGATATCTCATGAATGACATATATTTTAGAGTCATGACTATAGTACATATAAGTTATTTCTTTAAGGGTACTTATACCATTGATAGCTTTGTCACATAATGTGTGACTTTATCATTCCAATTTGTTTTTCAAATTTCACTTTTTCTGTTGATGGGATTACCTTTTTCTAAACTTTCTATCTCAAGAAGAACCTCTATATGAATCTAAAATTTATTATATATTTTTTACATATTTTCAGTCGATTGGCATTAAAAAATAGAAAAATTAGTTAACATTATAAATATAAATTAACTTTAAAAATACATTAATAATATTTCAAACATCATTTTGTTACAATTTATCGATTAAATGTGATTTTGTTTCTTAATTAGTTTTCTGTATAATTCATCTTTTTATGTTAATTTAATTAAAATTAAGCAAATAATGCATACAATAGTTTATTTGCATGAAATCAATGTTCCGAATAATATATACCCATCATTAGTTTTAAAACTTTTTCCTAGTCTTTCTATATAAAATTTCAAACAATGTATTTATTCACATTTACAATAGTATGTAAAATATTAATTCAAGCATGTGACAATTTGTAAATTACTTTATAAAAACTAAACTGAAATAAACCAAAAATAAAAAAATTAATGAATTTCATCAATATCATAAAAATAATCATGTTATATGAGCATACCTTTTTAAAACTCATTTACTGGATAACATTTGGACCTGCACTTTAGTAATGTAAAGTTTTTTGGTTGTTTTTCGTTGGTTGTAGGGTAGTTAAGTTTTGGAAGTTCTGTGAAATGTAAAACTTGCTCTGTCAAATCTTGAACGTATTGTCGTCATTATGTTTGTCATAAAGATTTTGATTGTACGAAAAATCATATGAGTACACTTTTTTTGAGTATTATTTCTTTATCTGATGAACTTCCCTTTTTTCAAGTTCATGTTTTTGAAACATATACTAGTTTGTATGCGATTGTTGATCAGTAAACAGCGTCGAAGGAATACAAAGGAAATTGAGCACTCGACTAAGGCGTTTTTCATATCTGTCACAGATTAAACGCATGCGAGTATTTTATATCGTTTCCAAGGACTTCTTCGATTTCGTCACTCATTTCAGATACCCATAAGGCGTGCAAGATATTTTTATGACAATTAAGTCTTTAGTTTTTGACTGACCGTGGTTTTTAAAATGTAACCATCCAATTGAAGACATTGTCAGGAATTTAGTTAATCGAACCTTTCAAATAAAATGAAAACTTCAATTATATTAAAGTGTTACAATATTTCAAATAAAAATTGTTCGATCATGCATTTAAAAAAATGTAATCAAAAAAAAGTAGCGTTGAAACCTATTTTATACGGAATAAATAAATTAAATGCAGCACCTTTAGATATTTTACGCTTTAATTTTTCAACCATCACTTAGAATACGTTTCCACGGTCTACATTTTTAAAGACGTAGCGTTAAAAAATAAGGATATCCCTTTTTTCTCCCTAAAATACGTTATAGAGATATTATTTTGTAAAATTTGCTCATTTTTATCTTTCAAACTATACGATATGAATCTGATTTTATTTAAATCACTATTAAAATGACTGTTTTTGAAATTCATAATTCGTTTTTCTTCGAACATAAAACCTTATTTTGTTTAGCTCTTTTGAGTTTTTTTTTATTGTTTTAAGCTATTAAATAATTTTATGTTCTGTGTATTTTTTCATAAATTTATTTATATATTTAAATTATAATCTTGTAGACAGCAATGTCTCATAACAATTCAATGAGTGTGTATTTATTCGCTCATAACATGTACTATTATCTTGTTTTATTTTGCTTTAATTGGAAGTGATAGTGGCAGAATCCCGACAACGATTATTTAAATAATTAATTTTATTTTTGATACGTGTATCTTCCTCGTTCTTGTTTTTTTCGTTTACGAATATATATATAGCTATATTTTCCACTAACTCTTCGCTTCGTTGTCTATTGTATGTTTTAACATTTTAAACTATATATTATTTAATGCATTTACAATTATAAAATAATCTTAACATTTTATGAAGAATTTTTTATTTTACAAAAATCGTTTTTTTTGTAGATTTTACATACCGTCAATTTGGAAAATAATACATTCACCATATAGGGGATCTCCATTGCGGGATAACTGTCGCATAAGTTAGTAAATTATTACATTTTATTCCATTCCTCAACAAAAGGAATGTGTTATCATCAAATCACAAATATTAATTTTTTTATTGTTCACAATCTAAACATAGCTTATACTCTATGCAAAAAAGCCCTAGTGTGAATATGTAAATCTGTCAAACTGTTGATTTAAAAGACATCCTCTCAATCCAAAAAGCAGATGAATAATTGGGGACAGACCGAATCATAAAGAAGAGGAACACGTGTACCAAATGATATGTAACTGCATTAGAGTAATTAGGTTGTACAGCTACATCAACGACTAAAAATTTTGAACTTTTATATAGACACATCTTTCAAGTTAAAATCATGAAAGTTACGTTTGGCAAAAGCTATGCGTAGACAGTTATCCCCGAAGATAATGTGCAATGCCTCGTAATTTTTCGAATTTCTAAAATCTAAATTTGTTCGGGTCTCCATATTTTCATAATAACGCTGTATTCACAATCCCTTCGCTCTCGCACATTCTATTGCCTCTATTAAGGTCTTCCAATTAATTAGTCTATCAATATAATAATTTAAAACAATTATGCGATTGCCTTCCGCCAATGATCCAAAATGTCAACTGGGATACAGTTGAAGTTATCCTAATTTGTGTCGATTAGTGGAAGCTGTTTTTACAGGTTTCAATACCCAGCTTTTATACTCATGAACATGACCTCAACCGAATATGAACCATCTTCGGAATTATATCTCACAGTTTCCTCAGAATTAGCAGTATTCTCCTATAGATCCATCTTTATTGTATTGTATGCACATTGCTTGGAAAAAACGTGTCTAACAACAGTGCAACTTATAGAGAGAGGTCTTCAGAAACGTTTGCATAAATATGAAAAACGTCGAAAACTCTTGTTTGAGGAGGCGATAGCAGTGACTTTTCTTATATTTATTGAACGGTGATGATCTTTAGCTAACTTACCAAAAACTATATGTCTAATCGCAGTGAATGAACCAATAGTACGGAAGAAAATATCTGTTGACATGAAAAAGAGATTGAAATTGCGCCAAGTATATAGACTTATAAAATTACAGAGGACTATTCTGCATACAATTTTTTTAAAGTATTTCTTTAACTTTTCATCAAATCATTGTATCGAAGTATAACAATTACAAACTACCCATGATACCTGTCCGTTTTTACATTTTCTTTTATTACTGTGTTACCTTATATTCCGGAAAGCGTTAACATATTCCATATAATTAAATTGGCTATAATTGTTATATTGATCTCAGTAGACTCATATTCTGCAAAAAAAATTCTTAACAATATTGATTTTGTCATCTTTTTATTAAATCACTAAAATTTTACATTTAATTTTGCAATCATTTTTATATATCGGTTTAAACTTTTTATACTTTCACCTATGTTATCTCTATTGTTGAGGTAATATGTTTACTAAAGACAAAATCACTCATCTAAACAAATGTAAGTAATGGTTACGTTACATATTTATTTGCATATATAACATTTTCTATCTTATATTTGTTATATACATTTGTTGTACATATAATGTAATTGAGATTTCGTAAACTTTATATTATGACTAATATTGGAATTTAAAATGGGTAATATGTAGATATTACTATACAATGTATATTTCAGAGTAAAAGAAACATAGCTGATTGCTTTAATATAACTACAGAGTTTAAAATGAATATATACCATCTGCATCACACAATATTATATATTGTTATATCGTCTTCCGGTGGTAATTGACAATTTTAAATATTGAATAAAGTTTATTCAATTTACAAAAATGAAGAGCACCAATAATTCTTATTTCCAAATATTCAGTCCAATATCTATAAA
This sequence comes from Coelogynopora nodosa, assembly GCA_034780555.1. NCBI lineage: Eukaryota > Metazoa > Platyhelminthes > Proseriata > Coelogynoporidae > Coelogynopora > Coelogynopora nodosa. Next base: position 15,164 of record JAUZND010072201.1, read on the forward strand.
GGGGACGATATAATAGTGTCCTAGTTGGTCACGCTTGTGTATCTCTAGAAAATCCAATCATCTTGTTATTTAATTTAAATATATTTAAATAATATTTAATTATATTTTTAATATTCATAAAAAATATATATTCAAAACATGTTGATTTATCTTTTTTGTCAAAATGATTTTAATAAGATATAAATTTCGAGACTCGTGCGATTAGATGTTGTTGCTCGCTTTTAATTAACAATTAATTTATATTTCCTGTATATTTTATATACCTTAATTTTAATTTTGAGTCCTATATCATACAGTAAAAACTTTATTTAATATATCAATTTAAACAAACCTGTCATATATGCTCGATATTGAAAAAGTGAGGTTTAAAATAGCTCAACTTTTATCACAATGTAACAATTTTCTCACGGTATAATAATTGTTAATTACATGTCTATCCTTACTGTCATTTATTACAATGTATTTTGATATTGTATTTATATATAAACCAGTATTATACATTTGATTTTAAATTAAGAATGATTTGGAAGCGAACATAATTGATTTTTTAAATTGTTATACATAGTATTAATTCAAGTTTCTTAGGACAAAAATTCCAATAAACGAACTAAAAAAACCTGAAAATGTTATTTTTTGTCACATTTTTTATTTGTTAATTCAGATAAGTTAACGTTTTTAATCAGACTAGTATACTCTTATCCGTCTATTTTTTTTCAAATCTCAGTCTTATTTTTCCTTTATTGGAAAATTAAGCATCTAGATTTTTGTCATACCTTTCCTCGCTTACACATATTTCTAAAATACTGTTGCTGTTTTCTATTCTTTACTCTCGACACTTTTGACGTTTAGAATGATCTCAACTGATGATCCTATACTATAATTCTAGTTAATAGCACGGTTGAATTATTCTAAATATCTAAATTACTTTCTAATGTTGAAAACTTTTTGTTTTTTTTACTTAAACTATTTATGACAACAACATACAATTAAAAATATGTACAAAATTAAAAATTAACATCGTTCTTTATTTATACTTCACACAAACCGTTTTCTGTGAAATAGAAATTGAGCGCCGGTATTATAGTATTTTGATCCCAACTAACTATTGGACACTAATTAAATGTCTGCAATGTTAAAATCCACCTCAACTACCTACATCATATATAGCCACTAGTTCAGAGGTAATTTGATTTATAAAACACGTCGTGTCGCTTGTCTATTTTCTAGCTTACAATCTTCTGTGATGTTTGCTGTGGCATACTATAAAGATGAATATTCTATCCTTTTATGATTTTCGAAAAGCTTTACTCTTGCTTGACCTCTTGACTCCCTTGGTGCATTGCAATTTGTCAGACATAATAACGATGGTAGCGATCGAATATAGTGAATAATATACGATGGTGGATTTCAATTAGTTGTACATCGACTCTTTTCATATTTTCATTATAATCTTTATATTTCATCGACGAACGGTTTTACATAATATAATATATGTATTTAGCCAATACTATATAGTCCAAACGCAAATGTAATATATATATATTATTTTAAATATATATTTGTAATGCGTAACCACGATGAATTTAATATTCGATTAATTAGCATTTTATGTATTGAATTATTTTTATATGATCCTATTAATATATCTGTTTATTCGTGTTTTCTATAATATATTTTATTTGCCAAAAATGGCAAAAAGAGTGTTAGCTCGTACCATAAAAGGTGTGATATATATTATTAGCCAAAAATGGCAAAAAG
>JAUZND010072212.1:0-67407 GCA_034780555.1 Coelogynopora nodosa
TGATTGGCAAATTTTTATGTCAAATTTCAAAATATCCAGTTGCCGAAATAAGCCATTGCGCCTACTTAGGGGTTAAAATTTCGTGTTTGAAATGAAAAATATAATAAATTTTTATTAAAATTTTAGAATTGACATGAACGTTGAACAAACTCACAGTCAAGTAGAAGCTGCCTATGAAGAATTGCTGAAATATTTCCGTTCCATATCTGCCAATAGATGGTTAATGATGAAAGTATTTGCAATAATTGCCGTTTTTATCTTTTTTTTCGTTATTTTTTTTATATAATTTGCTCAAAATTTCTTGGAAAACCTCGAAATAAAAATGAAACATACATTACTGTTTTATTGAATATGTAAATAAATTATAAATGCCGGTTTTCGGTTTCAATATAGTGGACAATATCACGTAGAATCTAAAATTGTTAATGTTTTTATTAAAAACTTTAAAATTGTTTACCCCAGGAACTCGGTTTTCCTTCTCTTTTGTGTACTTTAAAAATTCTCGCGTCCCGTGTAACATGGACATTGAAATATTCTAAAGATTACGTTTCAAATTTTTTTAATATAAATTTTTTTAATATAAATTTTTTTAATATAAATTTTTTAAAATTACATAATTTTGTTCATCTTTCGATAAAACTTCCATCTCATTACTTTCTACATTTGTTGTAAATGGATCTTTTATTGTATCCAACTTTACAGTAGATTTTTTGTCTTTAGTTATGCTTAAACTCCATTTTTCTGGTTCAATGTACCATTTTCCGTAGTTTCCTATTTTTTTCGACTTTTTTTTATACTTTTTAGTAGAATTCTACGCAATAAATTTTATTAATCAACATAAAAATTGATTAAATTTAAGTTAAAATTTTCAATACCCATTCTGGCTTCAATTGTGCCTTTTTAAAGGATTTTTGCGATATTTTGTCGTCCTCTTTTTCTAAAAGGTCCAATACGCTGCTGGAGCGGAGTTCTGTTGGAACATTACAAAGGTCGATAATTTGAATGGACGATGATAAAGCTGGGTTTATTTCGTAGCCTGATGAAAAGAGTCCAGTTAATGTTCTAGATTATATTTTTAATTATTTATAAAATTATTTATTATTACTTTTCAGTAATGTTTTTTTCGTTTCCTCCAATAGATTCGACCCAATCGCAAAAGTCTTTCGTCACTTTTTGAATATGTTTCTTCTGAATATATATAAAATTGATATTAATATTTATTAATACGCTTCTATTTATGGCAATTTCTGTTTCTGTTAGTTTTGAAACTTGATCAGACTCTAAAAAGTCCATGTCTATTTGAGTCCTCCATTTATACAACTTGTCGTCTTTGAGAGACAGAATATTGTCCGTACTGTAAAATTTACATTAAAAATAAAATATTTATAAAATTTTCACCTTTTGCTCTCATCGTCTGTGACATTTGATTCTACAATATCAGAAATTGTACTTTCTTGTCTTGATGTGTCGTTTGATGTATCACATACTGTAAGATCAGGATCAAGAATGTGTACAATGTCTTCAAATAACTATTTAAAATTTTAATTTATGTAAATTTATTAATATTTTTTAAAAAAATTTTTTTAAATACTGTCTGAGGTATGCAATCTTCCAAATGTGGGTACAATGCTAAGGGATGCATCATCAAGTTTAATATAATTTGTTCTATTAAAATTTCTCTTCGTTGCAGAGCTGGAATTTTTTTGCTGAAATACTTTTCTTGGTCTGTTAGATTGGCCACGTGAGCCATGGCTAATTGTTTAAATCTAGTGTTTAGTTTTCTTTCAAGATTTGAAAAAATTGTCGGTTCGCAAATATTTATCGGCTTGTATATTAATTATTTCAAATTATTTATAAAATAACAAACCTTAACTAATAATGACTCGTCAATTTTTACAGGATTTCCATCCCTAAAATCATCAGTCCCAGGCTTTATAAACCTCCATTCATGAGCATTCAAATATTTATAAGGCTCATTCATTTTGATTGTTTTTAAATATTTTGTTTTTAACCTTTCACTATACCATTTTTGCGGCTGTTTTATATTGGGTATGACTGATTCTTTTAAAAGTTGGTATTTTATATCATTTTTATTACGAGTCCACATTATTAATATTTTATATTTTAAAATTTATTTTGTGTTTGTGGTTGATATAGGTTATATTAAGAAAAATTAAAATAAAAAATAAAAACGAAATTTATTATTATTTATTTATTTATTATAATTATAATTATAATATTAATTTGCTTAGATGAATAAAAAAATATTTCAATAATACCAGTAGAAAATTATTTATTACTGTTGAGTTTCATAGATTAAATAATTTAAAATATTTACTAGTATTTATTTATATACTACAAGCAAAGTTGAATAAAGAGTTTGATCAAGACCCAATTCATTTGACATAGTTTTTCGTTGATTTAATTTACTTTTTCTGAAATTACCATGTTGAATGTAAACTCAATTTGACGTTAAAAAATAATGAAAACTTTCACGGTATTCACAGAGCTCAATATAGATAGGGTAGTTTTTCCGAAATGGACCCTTTTAATTTAAAATTAATTATTTTTTATTTTTCATTAGGTGAGTTGTCCAGGAGTGTATCTCTCAAACAAGAATGACGTTTTTTTAAGCATAATACTTTTTGGACAAAAAAGACAAACTCGGTTCGTGTATCCTTCTTTTCCTGTTCGGTATTCTGAGACTTTTGTCTTTGAAAACACTTTTTACTATTTGGCTGATCCTAGTCATGTTTTAAAGCGTATGAAAGGTATGCTTTTTTATTGTTAATTTTATTTTATTTAAATTTTTTTAATTAGATTCAAACGTTATAATTGAACTCAATCAAATTCACGAAACTGGTCACAATCTATTGGCTCATCTTCAAATGGATGCAAGAAATTTTCTCTTTCCTAAAACCTATCAATCGTGTAATATGGACAAGGAAAATTTTTCAAGTTTACTATTTCAAAGAACAATTAACTTTCCGGTAATTTATTTTAATTTAAAGTTTAAAAAATGATCAATTTTTTCAATAAATTTAAAAACGTTTTAGGGGATATCTCCGCGGTTGGAATTTTACACTAGAACAACTATAGCTGAAAATGAATACATGCCTCGATCGATTCATAATTATGAAAGAGTAATTCTTTTTTATTAATAGTTTAAATTGTTTATAGAGCTACTTACTTGGCTCTGAACCTCTTTACAATTACAGAAATGAAGGGAGTAAAAAATACCAAGATAAAAGCATTAGACCTCCTTTTGTGGTTCGAAAAGTTAACGAACAAACTTTAATCGGTAGGATTCCTGGTTTCAAGTCGGACCGGTTTAATGAACGACAATACGACACTAAATATAGCGACTATTATAAAGCGGTTTTATATTTTATATTTTATATTATTTTTATTTTTAAAATCATTATACATAGTTGAGCAAAAGGTACAATAATTACACGTTCAGACCCTCATCAAGCTACAATCTACCTTACAGCGAATACAGGCCTTTTTATTACAAGCAAAATGAAACTTTAGAAGAATTGGCTCAAGATTTCAGAAAAAGACTATAAATTTCAATTTATTGATAAATACTACATGGTATACATTCGATATAAATAAATACTTTATAAATAACATTTTTAAATCCAATTTTACAATAAATTCATTGATATTTTGATTTTTTTGAAGTTTCAAGTAAAGTGCTGATCTTTGGCTTCAGAAAACGTAAAACAGCAGGACAATATAGATCGTCTAACATTTTTCAGCATTATAATTTCCAAAATTGGGGCTATTATTGCGTACAATAGATATGATAGGTCAAAGAATATTCTTAGTATTGTTGAAACATTGACAGTATAAAAGATAAATATTATTTGAAAAACGAATCTTGGCGAGATTAATATTATGAAAACAATATAGAGGATCAAAATGCAGGTGTTGGCCCTTTTCAAAAGATGAGTCGAATCCTAGAATAAAATTATTTTTAAAAAAATAAAAATAAAATAATAATAAATTTTAAATTTTATAAACCTCAAACAACTTTTCTTCCATCTCCTTTTTTTCCAACACTAAAATATCCATCTTTGTAGCCTTTATCGTCTTTTGGCTTGATAAATTAAACTCTTCTTTAACATAATTGTCCACATTACTCTTCATTTTGGTGCCAAACATTTTTAGAAAATAAACCACAATAAATAACATTGGCAGTACAAAAATAAGCACCATTTCGCACAATTTGAAATAATTTTCAAATATTTTGTACTCATCGTACACGATACAAGTTCCCAGAGTGTATTCGTACTCCAAGTTGAATAATTCGACATCAATAGGGTTTAGAATATAAGCGTGGTAAATTGCATTTTGCTATATAAATAATAAAAATAAAAATACATTTTTTAAAATTAAATATAACAAAACACATTCTTGATTTTAATTTTAGCTTTGAACAAGTGAATTTAACATAATACTTAATAAAATTCTTAATAAAATGATATTCACTAATATACTATGGTCCAATTTTAGCAATATATAATTTTAATTTAATTAAAAAAAACCTTTCCAGCCAATATAGAAGCGCAAATAACCCCTATGAGAAGCTGCAACATAATCTTTACATTCCTATATTGTCGTTTAACGCACGTTGTCAACTCCATTACTGAAATAACTGAACAAATTAACAATATAAAGCTAAGCATTGCAGAAAAAAAGAGGATACAAGACTAAAAAATATTAATAATTTAAAAAAAAACAACAATTACCTCATAAACTCTACACCTCAAATGCGAAGATACGTTTGTAATGTCATTAAACTTGAAAGGCACCTTTCCAAAAATTTCCAAATGAATCTGAGCCAATTTCGTACTTGCAATACAAATGGCCATAAGAAAAGTAAAGAGATTAAATAACCTCAAAAGTTGAAAACTAGCATTAGCTTGGATCGGACCCGACAGAGATATAAAAATAAACATGTTTAAAATTACAGCAACAATTGCCAATGTTGAGATGATGTATGTGCTAACTTGGATATTTTCTTGCAAGAAAATGTCGACATTTGTAGAGTAGTAAATGTCAAAAATGTGACTAGTTGCGTTTATCATTTTTAAAAACAAAAATTATTTTTTAAATCCATCGATAATATTAAAATTAAAATTGTAAGAAAATTAAAATAAAATAGATTATGTCAACGATATAATATTTTAATAACAATTGTATACAAATAAAATAACGCCTATAGCTGTGATCATTGTATTAAATAGCATTGGGATAAATTGGTTTAGTTTGACCCGTTTGCTGGGGTTGTCCTCCTTTTTAAAAAAAGCAATAGATTGTGAGATTGTTTGGCTCGTAATGTAGAGGGAATTTAGTGGAAATCCCAAGAAATTACACAAAAAGTGGCTACTGATTGAAGGAGTAATGCTGTTGAAATTGGTCATTATTTTTGAACTGTAAATTCCAAACAAAGAAGTATACAAGACTCGAAATGCTATATTAAAAAATCTATGTATAAATTTATATTCGTTATAAGAAATGTGTAAGAAATTTTACCGCTTTCTACAACGTGGTCTTTAAGATCAATCCGTCTATTAGTTAAGATGATTCTTAATATATCGTTCAAATGACACAACCCAAATATTAGAGCACTCAAACTAATTGACACATTTTCGCTGTATCGGCATAATAATGTTGTAAACATGCATCCTCTGTAAATGAGCTCTTCGACGATAGGAGCCTAACAAGAAATTAGGGAATTTAAAAAAAATTATACCACAATTAAATTTTTCACAATGTGGCATGTTGGATTAGTCTTAAAGACAAAGACACCTAAAAAATAATATTTTTAATACTATAATTATACAATTTATACTAAAAATTTATTTTTAAAGTCTAATTTAAATGGTTGAAAAAAACATTAAAAATTTTATCTCGAAAGTTTATCTGATAGTCCGAAAAATAACTACGTGTTATAAATTTTTATAGTTCAAAACTTTACTTCTTGTATCAAATTGAAAATAGTTTGGATTTATTTTGTTGATTTACGTTTTGTGATAAAATAATTAAATTATTTTTTATAAAAACAGTGAGGAATTAATAATTAATTAAATTATAATTTATAAAATGAAAAATATAAAATATAAAATTACTTTCTTTAAAATTAGCGATACTTTCTTTGTAATGTACGAAACTGTAAAAAATTTCTCCAAAATATAGTGTCTAATAAATTTAAATAAATAAGTTAAAAATCCGCGACACTCATTACAATATAATTTGGGAGTAGGAATATGAATATAAAATTTCTAATTTCATAATTTTTTTTAAATTTGTTTCTCATATAAATATTACTCTCGAGAGTAATATTACCGAGCGGTAAATTCTAAATGTTGCGGATTGTAAATAATTAATTACTAAAACGTGTAATATCACTTTGAGTACATCTTTATTGGGTAAGTGTAAAAGAAAGGGATTTGCGGTAAATTTCTAAAAAAATATAATTTTAAATTTAAATTTAAAACTCTTTTGATAAAATGTATCATAAATTTGAATAATTTAATTACACAGTTGCAAAAAAATGGATAGATCAATGTAGAAAGAAACACTAATAAAGGTGTCACAAAAAATAATCGTTTCAAGCGAATTTTGGTTAAAATAGGACTTCGTCTATATTGTAAAAATTAAAAATTAATTATATAAATTATATAACATAATCAAAATAACATTATTTTATTTACCTGTCGAATTTGAGAGTGTAAATATTAATTGATGTCATAAATATAACACAATAAAAGGTCACCAATAATATAACCCACATAATATTGGCCTTTAAACTCCTTTATTAATCAATAAAAATATTGCAGTTTGTGACAAATAATGAAAATCCAGATAACTAAAACCTTGAATCAAAAATGTAATTTAAACTCGTATAATCATTATCAAATTATTCATAATCCAGGTATAAAGTTTTAAAAAATGAAATTTGAAAAATAATTATTGGACAAAATTTTGAGAAGATAAATAAAGTTATTTTTGTGATAACACATCACGGTGTCTGTCGAATTAGGAATCTGAGAACGTTTGTTTTTAATCGACCAATCTCTATCTTATATAAATTTCTAAATACATTTTTTAAGTACATGAGGGCTCTTATCCAACGTGTTTCAGAAGCGTCAGTTACAGGTAATTTAAAAAAATTAAAATAGTATTTTAAAATCGTTTCAGTATCTGGCGAAATAATCGCTTCAATCTCAGAAGGTTTGTGCGTGTTTATAGGCATTTCTAAATACGACACAAATGAAGATATGAAATACATGTGATAATATTAATCAATATTTATTAAAAATGTTAATTAACATTTTTATAGTGCGAATAAGATAGTAAATTTGCGCCTTTTCAACGGCCCAAACGACAAAAAATGGGACAAGTGTATAAAGGACAAATTTTATCAAGTTTTGTGCATCAGTCAGGTTCACAACATGAAACTTTTAAATATATAAAAAATAATTAATAATTATAAATTTTACGTAGTTTACATTACAATCAACCTTAAAAGGCGCCAAACCTGATTTTAGGGCGGCAATGTCTAGCGAAGAAGCCAAAGAAATGTATGAACTAATGATAAACGAAGTTGGTCGATTGTATGACGTTGATAAAGTGAAAAGTATCATTTAAATTTTTAAGTAAACAATTTTGTATATTTATAGGCGGAAAATTCCAAGCATTCCAGTCCATAAAATTAATAAATGAAGGTCCCGTGACAATAATGTTGGACTCTGCTGACAAAAAAGTAAATAATTTAAATAATTTTAAAAGTTAGTTTCATTTTAGTTTCATTTAAATTTGCAAAATCAAACAGTAAAAGGAAAGTCAGAAAACGTTGACAATACACAAAATCTACCTTAAATTTTGCTATTTTTTCACCATTTATTAATAATAATTTATATAAATATTATATTACAAACTTATAATAAATGTGATTAGTAATAAAGCTATTAAAAATCACTGGTTTAAATTATCCCGCCTTCTTTTTCTAGCTGCAACAGCACGTTTTGTTTTTATACTCCCAAAAGTACTATTCAAAGCGTCAGTCTAAATGTAAAAAAAATGCAAAATAATATTTTAAACAGTACCTTTTCTAAATAAGTAAGTTCAGTGTCAGCATTTTTTGATTCCAGCTCAACTAAAAATTAACAAATTATTATAATTTCGTAAATTTTTTAATTTACTGTCAAAATGAGGTTCGGTTATAGCTTTAGAAATTTTTTCCACCTTTTTAATTTTATCATGTTCATCCAAATTAACAACGAAATAGCTATTTTTATATTTTTTAAAAAATATTATTGAAATTAAAAAATTACTCAAAATATTCATCATGGTCCTCTTTCACATGGTATTTTATATTGTCACATTTACACGTCTTATTAAAATTGAAATTAAAAAGCAATATTATAATTTAAAAAAATTTTTAATCACTTTTACCAATTTTCTGTCACTTTCATGAGGAAAAAACTGAACATTATTATGCTGAATAATCTTATCGGCGTGCCCAAAAGTGACTAATAAAAAAAATTATTTAAATATTTACATATTTACCCAGAATTTTTTCCTCGTCAACCAACCTTCGACTCATTAAATCTTATATAACTATAATATAATTTTATTATAATAAAAAGTGTGCAGAGATACTAATAATAACAATTCTAAATGGACTTAGATTAATTTACGATATTAATTAAATTTAGTCTTAATCGATATTATAATTTAATGAAATTATCATATTTCATTGAATTTACTAGATAAATATCTCGATTCTTGATCAATATTATTCAAGGTAAATTTACAAAAACATTAATTAATACAAAAACTATACTTTACCTTCATAATTATTATTATTATAATAAACATTACGTATAAAACTCAATTTGCGATTATAATATAAAAGATTTTTTAAATTGTTCCAACTACACAAAAGGGATCACAGGTTAGATCCAATTGAATTTATATTTGTTTTTTTACATAATAAATTCCATAGCCATACAAATTGACCATAATAAATCTAGTGTTAATTACAATTTTTAAAAAAAAACAATAAAATACAACACAAGTGTGTCTTATATTAAAGACGACTTTTAATGAAAGCAAGAGTATAAACAAAAAGTTTGCCCTATTAACGTACTATATTAATTTACATTCCCATTCATATGAGATAGTTGAGAAAGTAAAGTAAATAAATAATACTTGTTGTAGTTTTGTTTGGCGTTAAAATACTTAAACTGGATTCGAAAATTTCTAAAATGAAATTTATAGGCAACTTTTGGCATCAATAATTATAATATTGTGCATAAATTATAATTTAAGGTAATGATAATAATTATTTTTCAAATTACGTAAATTAATATAAAATTGTAGCCAAATTGAATCAAAATCTTACATGTCGATTTAGCTGAAATTTATAGTTTCTAAACTTGTTTATACAGGGTAGAATGTACAGGTCGAACAAGGGACTAAAAGAGAAACTGAAGGTATTTTTAAATTTATTTACAAACTATCACGTGGTAAATTTTATTAATAAAAATAAAACTTTATTCTCCTAATCAACAATAATCAAGTTAATTTACATGGTGAATAAATTTCAATGTTTCAACTTGAAATTAATTTAATGATACAAATTTAAAATTTTATAAATTTTGACAAAGTCAAGTATAAAATCAAAAAGATGGCCTTTTTGTAATAGACACTGATAAAGGTTAACTTTTGTTTTATTTCGCATGTCGTACACGTCGTTATCTAGTACGTACTACGTAGAGATGTGTATCGATTTTTATATAGTCTTGTCAAGATTATTATTTATGTAAATCCACCTACATTATAATGTATTGTAATTATATTTGTGGGTCCTGCAGTAGGACTGAAGTTTGGATTTACTATGCTTTTAATGTATAGACTTGTCATGTAAAATTCAATACAATTTTTGAAAATTTCGAGACTTTTGATCTATCAAATCGATAATTTCATGTATGAGAATCCATTGATCAGGTATAGAAATATATATTGCGTTACATAACAATTATTTAAAATTTGCAAGTTATTTCACAAGTACGCTGCTTAATTTTTTCTGCAAATATATATAAATCTCGTAGAAGCTCGTATTACGTGTAGTTTTAACAATTTTTATAATAGTTTGATAATACTATCAAATCGATACATTACATAAATTACATACATTTTATCTAGAAGGACGTTACCAAGAAGGAAGATTCCAAGATGCTTCGATTTAGCAGTAGTTCTAGTTCAAATGTGGCCAATAGTTTTCAAAATAAACAAGGAAATAGTAATTTAGTGGCTCACAATAAAAAAACAAAGACATTGAAGATTGAGAGTAGTTGTATGGATATAGCGAGGGTTGTTATTTCTGATAATCCACCTAATGGAGTAATTAAAGAGTTTGAGGAGCTTCCCATGTTGAGTGGTATGATTTTTTTTTTTTTTTATTGAAATTTTGAATTGTGAATTGTTTTTAAAAAATTTATAATTTTTTTAAACGTTTTATTATTGACACATTTACAAGCAAACATAAATATTCTTAATACATTTTGTAATATTTAAAGATTTTTCAATTTTTAACAATTTAAAAAATAAAAAAATAATTTTTTTTTACCGTTAGAAGTGCGATTAAGCGAACGAGAATCTATACTCATAAGAAAAATAAAATCATGTCAGTATATTTTTGATTTTAACATTATTTCGTCAAATTACGTTCGTCTGCGAGAAATTAAAAGAAACAGACTTATTGAAATCTCCGACTACATGATGTCAAATAAAAACATAGGCAATGATATATACAAGGCATTTTTTAACATGGTACATTTTCATCATTTTTTGTCTCTAAATTAAAAATTAATCGTAATACTAGTTTTGCGTAAACGTCTTTCGAGATTTAGTCCCGTTTAATCCAATAGGAGCGCAATTTGATCCAGAAGAAGATGAACCCGTCTTGGAACCTGCTTGGCCACACATTATTGTAACATTAAAATCTATTTTATATTTTAAAATATTACAAAAATCTTAGATAATCTACGAACTTTTTCTCAAAATAATAGAATGCCCCGAATTTTCATCTTCTGAAGCAAAAAAACATATAGACTCTAGATTCCTAATAAAGCTATTAAACTTTTTTCAAAGTGAGGACCCTAGAGAACGTGAACAATTGAAAACGATAATGCACCGAATATACGGGAAGTATCTAGGATTTCGAAGTCAGATTCGACGCTTAATCAACAATGTAATATATCGCTTTGTTTATGAAACAGAGCACCATAATGGAATCTCTGAAATCTTGGAAATTCTTGGAAGTATAATAAATGGGTTTAGTATCCCCATAAAGGATGAACATAAAGTTTTTTTCAAACATGTATTGTTACCTCTACACAAAGCCAAGTCTATAGCACTCTACCACCCCCAACTTGTTTATTGTTGTCTACAGTTTGTGGAAAAGGAGTGCAACATGGTTCAACCTTTAATAGCAGCTTTATTAAAATACTGGCCCAAATTAAACAGTACAAAAGAATTACAATTCCTTAATGAAATTGAAGAAATTTTGGACATTATCGATACTCATGAAATGACAATCGTGGCACCTGATGTCTTTAAACAAATATCAAAATGTATTCAAAGTGAGCATTTTCAAATTGTGGAAAGAGCTCTATATCTCTGGAATAATGAAGTAATTATTAGTCATATATCGTCAAATGTTAAAATAATATTACCCATCGTGTACCCTGCCCTCCAACAGTATCCCAAGGATAATTGGAACAAAACTAGCAATGGATTAATATATAATGCTTTGAAAATATTTATGGAAATTAACCAAACCTTTTTCGATAAGTGTGTCATTGAATATAATAAAAATCTACAAAGTGAGCGCAAGAAATTTGAAAATAAAATTAATGCATGGAATCAGATTGAAAAACTGGCTCAAGCAAATCCCATGTATAATCACGTAAAAGATCAAATAAAGCATAGACATCAAGAAAATGTACACAATGTTGCACTACACAAGATTACATATACTAATAAATCTACTCATATACCTATAATTGTGAAACCTAGTGACGTCTTGGCCAAAGAATCTCCAATTGCCGACGAGTACATGTCAAATGGGGCAATGTTGAGAAGAAAGTCTCAATTACCTTCAAACATTATTTCAAATAGAGACTCTAACGAAAAAAATGGAAATTATTAATGGTTGTGATTACATATGATATTTTATATATTAGATGAATCTATTGGTTTCGTTATGAATTATTATATAAATAAACATGTACACATTGTATTAATTAACTAATTGTCATTTTTTTCTACAAAAATTGATGATGGCTGTTTTTTCGAATAATAGTAGTCTACAAAAGTTTTCCCCACGTTACGTCCAAGTTCCATGTCTAAATAGAAAAAATTACCTTTTATAATATTTTCAATAATACTTACAGCTCTTTTCCGTATACAACCTGAGTTTGGAAGTGTGACTTGATTCATTGGAGCTTTTTAAATCGTCCAGCTTTTCAAGATAACTGTAAAAACTGACTTCTAAAGTATAGCAATAAGCATATTCATCCAAAACACCGCCAAAAATCCTAAATAATTTTTAAATAATATTTGCTTGTTTTAAAATTAAAAAAATTCACCTCCTACTTGTACCTGCTTTAATTTCGTCTCTATTAAAATTGGTATAAAACATTGAAAAATCGTGCGCATTATTGCATAATAATTTTGGTAAAATGGCTTGTCTTTGAGCTCTCGTAGCATCGTCGAAAATATTGCCATACATGAATCCATTTTTTAAAGTAGAGTGGGCATGAATATCTATGAAGAATTCAACATTTGTACTCTAAAATTATTAAAAAAAGGTAACGAAATGTTGATTTAAATTAAAAGCATTTACCTGCGACTTATTTAAATTTATCAATAAGTTTTTTGCCGCCGCAATAGTAGGATGTGCCCAGGGAGATGGATTTAGCCAAATTCTGTTTAAATCAAACCCCATCAAACAGCAACTAGAAAATTAAATTATATTTGTTATTTGTTATTTGTTATTTGTTTTTTATTTTTTATTTTTTTCACCGATAATTTCCTAAATAAACTCCATCTGGATTCAGCATGGGTATAATTTTGAAAATTGTATTTTTTCGCAACAACCTTGCCTCAGTATTATTACTCGTAAGAAATTCAATTAATCCTTGACATACGAACGAGGATGGAGATTCTCCAGGATGTACTCTTGCTGTAACAACAACGATTTTACAATTTTTTTGGTTTGAGAAATTTTTTTTATCTGTAATGGTGAGTAAATCGATCCGACGTTGTTGCTAAAAATAAACAATAATATAAATATATTTTAAATAATATTAAACCGTGCTTAAAGCCAACAACTCTCTCTTGTAATAGTCCAGGTGCTGCAAGTCTAGTTCGTTTATAAAATTTTGCAGTTTAGAGTAGGTATAGGGGAAACAATAAGCAAATTGATACTTGTCTTTTTCATTGTCGAAACAAAATAAAAAGGACATTATGTAATGTTTATTGTAATTTGGAGATCTATAGTAAAATACTTGGTTGGATTCTAAGCGTACCCTAATTAATGGATTTCAAATAAAAAATTTTTTTTAATTTAATTTTAATTTACCAATTTGGCCGGATTGTAGAATAGACTACAGGTGACATTCCTTCTCGGTACAAAGATTTCGTCTTGCTGTAGTTTACAATATTGAAAATGACATGCTAAAATTGATAAGATTTATTTAATATTATAAGAGTTTTATATTTAACGTCAACTTTACCTGATTTTTATAAACATTCGACACGGTAAAATTAAACCACACGCGAAATTTAGAGTTACAAGTGTCTGGTCTTATGAATATGTCGTATTCATAATTTGAAACAGATAAGACTTTTCCAAGGTTGCCTGTTAATAATAAATTATTAATAATTAAATTATAATTATTATTATTTTTTTTTTATTACCACTTTCATAATTGGCATCGAATATAAGCTGTCCTGGTTCAGGTGAACCGTCAGTTTCACTATCTGGATTGTTTACTGAACAAGTAAAATTGACTACATTCCTAGTCAAATGGCATTCATCATCTGAACCGCTATCTGTTGAAATTTTAGATTTTTATAATAATTTTATATTTTAAAATTTATTTATGAATTTATTGAAATTACCAGAATCCATTAATTTTTGTTTTATGAAAAATTCAACACCAATTTGTAATTGGAGTTTGTAATTTATAAATTAGTCTACATTGTTCTAATTCATTACCTTGCAATTACAGTTGTTGGGTAATTGTTAATATCAGGTTCCTGGGTTTTTTTTTGACAAATTTACAATGAAAATAATGTTTAAACAAACAAAATGTTATTAAAAAATTGTACATAAAAAATATACCCAAAAAGTTTTAGTTTATTATCTGTAAAAAATTGACTAAAAATGAAAAAAACTAATTTTTTTAAATTTACTTAATTTCCATAGTTTCCATTTTAGTTTAATGTTTTATTTATTCTAATTAATAATGTCAATTTTTGAAAAACTCGCTGGAATTTCCGCTCAATTTTCAAATGTATCAAACTTAAACAAAATTGAAAACTTTAAAACGTGCAATGACAATAAATTCAAGCCATTATTCCTTCAATTACAAACTTCATATCAGCATTTTCTTTGCAAAAAGTGGAAAATGGCAAACAATTGTGCATCTTTGATTAAAAAAATATGCTACACGTTTATAAACATGGGAGAATACTGCTTAGTTAAACGGGAATACAGGTTAATGTACAGTTGGAGTACTGTATTGATCATACTTTCAAAAATGTACCTTTTGCTTGAAAAAAATAATGAACAGGAAAGTGATACATCTGAAAAATTTTTTACAGAATTGTACTGTGCTATGGAACAATTGGACTTGACGATACTGATAGGAGATGACATTATTTTATCTCCTTGTTCACAACAAAATGACTTATCTTTTCTTACAAATATAGCCACTATTTTTCACGACATTTTATCCACATTACGACCTATTAAACCTACAAACTTAGATTTAGAATTTTATAACGTAAATACCTATAAAAAAATTAAACAAAATTTTTCAATGAAAGATAAGATTGTTAAAAATATATGCCAGTATTTTAAAGAGAATAATGTGTGGACACCAGTTGTTTTGAGTTGCCATATTAGTCCAATTGACTTTCAAGTAAATCATTTTATGAAGGAAATTCCCATAGTTATTGATGGTGAAATTGACCATTGGGATGCTTTCCACAACAACAGATGGTCAATTGATTACTTTAATAAAAAAATGGGATATCGAAACGTTCCCGTTGAAATTGGATCAAAATACACAGATTACAATTGGTCACAGAGAATGATGCCGTTTTATGAGTATGTGGATAGTTACATGTCAAAAAAAGCAAAATTAGTGGGTTATTTAGCTCAGCATTGTCTATTTGATCAAATCCCTCAATTGATGAAGGATTTTGAAATTCCCGATTTTTGTTTCATTGGAGAAAATGCTGATAATGTGGATATAAATGCTTGGATTGGTCCAAAAGGAACTACATCTCCCGCGCACACTGATCCAAAAAATAATTTTTTAGTTCAAATTGTTGGAAGAAAAATTGTGTATCTCTTTGATAAAAGTCAAGATGAATTCATGTACCCGTTATTGGAAAGTATAAATAAAAATACGTCCAACGTGGATGTTGAAGAGGCAGATTTAAAAAAATTTCCTAAATTTTCTCAAGCGAAACCAATCATTGCCATTATTGAACCTGGCCAAATGTTGTATATTCCGAAAAAGTGTTGGCATTATGTGAAATCTTTGTCTACATCAATTTCTATAAATTTTTGGTTTGAATGAAGTATTTTTTAATTAAACTTAAAAGTTACTGTAGTTTTTAAAATTGTTTTTCTCAATGCTCTAGAGTTCTGAAATACCATTTGTATTTACATTTTTGTATGAATAAACATTAAAAGATCATTAAGAGATAATAATTATTTGATGATACAAATACTTGGAAAAATGTTATTCGTTTTAACGATTCTCTCGCAAGTTTTGTTGGTTATCAAGCCAGGTATTTAAATTTTTTCAACTTTTTGATAATAAAAAATCACGTTTTATGAAATGATGAGAATATATAAATTTTTTAAATATAAACTAGTGTACAAATTTAATTAATTAAAATTATTAATATTGTGAATATTGGATAAAATGAAAAAATTCAGGTGACATGTAAATTAACTGATATAATAATTTTCACTAGACATGCCAACTTTGTATTTTAAAAAGAAATTTCATTTTTTAATTTGAAAAAGTTTAAAAGTATTTTTACTTAAATTGGCAGGTTATATTATAATGGCAAAATGTTGGAATTTATTTAAAAATAATTTAATCATCTAGAAACTAATAATATACCCGTTTTACAAACAAACACGAGTCCAAAATTATCAATAATACTGTACATTTGTGGAATAATCGGGCTAATAGTATTTCTAACGTCTTTTATAGTCTTGTGGTGTTTGGAATACAATTTTTTTAAATGGAAGTTTTTGAACGGTCGAAAAAAGTTAAAAAAAAATAACATGATAATCTACAACAAATGTCCCGGTTATAATTACACAAACACTAATATTCATACAGGAGATGTTCGTTCGAATTTTCTATTGCCCATGAGGAAACTGGATCTATCACAATCATAAATTTATACAAATTGATCAACCAATTATCTAATTCATGTTGTAATTAAATTTTTGTTGAATCTTTTTCAAAATTTAACTCCAGAATCTTGAATCAAGATATTTATATAAAATTTTACAAATTGTTGCAAAAATAAAGTAAATATTACAAATATTTGCATTTTGACACCAATACATTAATTATTCTTCTATAATGTTTAAATTTTACGTAATTTTTTACCTCGTGTTCCTCTTGTTTGAGATTCAAGGTAAATTTATTAGTTATTTAAAATTTTATTACACGGAAATGTATTTATTGATAGCTAGTAAAATTATATAAAAATATATTAGATATATATTTTTTTTAAAAACTTTTTTATAGATCGACGTAATTGTGAAGAAAATAATTTATTTATATAAAATTATTTTATTTTAAACAGCATGTAATATATTATATGAGGAATAATATGTTTTAATTTTAAAAAATTTGATAGATAGTATTAATTAATTTGCTTTTATATATAAAAATTTCTATTTTTTACTTTAAAATATTAGATCGTGATTATTATTAATAATAATTTATTATAATTTATAAATTATAATTTCCACTAAATTATTATTCTAGCCAGTATATTTTATAATTTTATTTTTTTCAATTTAATAACCAACAGCTAGTAATAAAATTTTATATATATATATATAGTATGATATTTATTAATACCGGTAATGTAGAATATACAGAATATGGAACTAATAACGAAAAGAGTATTGATTCAAATAACGTTACAAGTAAAAATTTATTAAAATTTTATATAAGATATGTTTTATTTTTTTAATTTAAAGATTCCTCTTATGGTACCTCACGAAAAGTGATAATAATAGTTGGCATAGTCTTTGGAGCAATATTATTCTTGTCTATATGCGTTGTTGGAATTTTAGCCGCCTTTCAAAAAGACAAATTAAAACAGCTCTATCAAAGACATGAAACTGCATCTAAACACTGCAGAACCATGTACAATTCAAACAACGATATGAGATTTGGAGCATATAAATATGACGGAAATGTTAATTCTAATTTTAACAAAAACAATGAAATTTATCAACCTGAGCATCAATTACATACGACTAATATAAAAAACATTGCACCTGTTCACAATGAATTGCGCGATTCTTACAGTTCTAATTATTCGTGTGAGAAAAAAGAAGTTAAATATACACACAAACCAAGAGACGTGGGAAAGGCAGTGGTTCATAGAGAAGCTCCTAATCCAGAAGTTGTGGCACAACGAACAATGCCAAACAGGCTAACCCGACACAGTACAAGTCACGTTTCGACAGATGATGAAAGATCAATAAAAAAAAGATCTAACAAAGGGAAAAGAAAAGGTAAAAGGAGGAGTAGTTCTTTGGATAACGAGGGGATATATGTGAGGTATGGTGATAGTAGTAGCAGGAAATATTCTCAAAAGTATTCTCCGCCTAATAATATTCCCAATAATGTTGCTAAAGCTTCTCGTTTCGATGACATGCCTCCTTCATTTTCTGACTCTGATGAATCACTGTGCTTTACCAAACATAAACCAGTTTAAAACTTAAATAATTATGTACTGTCAATAATAAACGAACAAAACTATTCAATAGAAAATTATACAGTTAAAAAATAATTAATTGATGAATATTTATTTATTAACTAACATATTGATTAAAATTATTTAATTCTTTTTTTCGCTCTCTGGTGTTTCAACTGGAGTTGTTTCAATCACTGGAGCATCTTCGGTTACTGTTTCAACCACTTTTAGTTCTAATTGACAAATAAATATTTAAAAAACAATAAAATATAGTTTTATCTACCTTCATCACCACTTCCTAGTCCATTTTCGTTTCCTTTATAACACATTGTTGATTTTTTTAAAATTTAAAATTTTACGTGGAAAATGTCGTCAAATAAATTGCAAAGAGAATATTGTGATTAAAACAAATATTATTGGTCGATAGATAGAAACAGGTTCGATGAATATTATAATATTATATTTGATGGTTACGGGCCCAGATTACTTGAACTGTTAAACTACAAAATCGTTCAAGTGTGCGTGCAGTTTATATTTCAAAATAAGAATGATATCCAGGTATTCTGAAAATAAATTGATAGGGAGTGAACAAATTGAGAATTTTATATTATGGGTGATAAAAGAACATGAAATTAAAATTTTTTGTCAAAATTTTACTCTGTAAGATTTCTCCCATGATTGTCAAATATTTTCTTGCTATTAAAACTCGTCCTATTTTTAAAAGTTTTTCAACAATCAACCAAGTTGATTAAATAACAAGATTAAAACTTTTATAAATTAGCCGTGACCTTTTGTCACTCATACTAGGAAATATTTCACTTAACTGAAATAAATATTAAAGTGTGGTATAATAAATAAATTATATATATCTGTTCCAAAAATTGTTTATGTACAGTCGTTTGCAACCCTACTGTACCTGAAATTGACAACAATAAACATTTCTTACCTTAGTTCTCCTAAAACTTTTACATATCTGTGCAAGTGTATAACTGTAAATCAAACTAGTTGTATTTTTTTTAAACAGCAACGAAATAATCAATAGAAAAATAACATTTGGAGTAGATAATATTAAAATTTATAAATTTTCAAACTTTATATAGAAGAATTAAATGAGTAGAATCGCTCCACAGTGGTCTAGAATGAGGGACATTGAAAACAACTCTAGAATTATAGAAAACGAATCTCTAGTAGATATTTCTCTCCCTCGTATAAAGGGAGACTTGTCACCAATTATTGAACCTCTCAACAAATCAAAACTTGCCAATATCAACCATTTGGACATTTCCAGAGACGACTTGATTCAATTGATGGAAAAATATAAACGACAGCAATCTTCTTTGAAAACTAGCATTGTTTTTATGAAGAATAAACAATCTGAAATGCTTAGTATGTTACATAATGAAATTCAATATTTAAAAATGATGAACCAGGAACTCCAACTAAAGAGCAGTACTATTAATCAACAATATAACATAAAATACTGTTCAAGTAATGTCATGCAAAAAATAATTAATAAAGGCGATCCAGACAGTTACAACCATACTATCAAACCAGACGCCATTTCTACAAATGGGTCAGAAAAAAATACAAAATTTTATAACGACGACAAGAACGAGTACATTTCGTCTTTAAAAGCCGAACTTAAGCGATTAAATAAAAAACTAAAAGTTACAGAATTGAAACTCCAACAACAAGTCATGCCTAGAGAGGAAAATTTAGAAACGTTGATTAAAAAAATTTCCATTAGGCCTAGCGATTGGCTTCCAAAGATGGTACACATTGATCCTTTGTGTATAGACTATAATGGTGAGAAGAGAGATTTGACTGCAAGAGAGTCTAATATAGTTATTAGAAATCTATGCGAGACATGTAATTTGTTACAGAAAAAGGTAACTTATTAAAATTGTAATAATTATTTAAATTTTAAATAGCTTACAAAAATAAACCACGACTTGGGGGAAGCCATCTACTCAAACAAATGGACCCCCGATGCCTTTTTGTTGGCAAAACAGTATATTGATTACGATAAAAATATATCGTAATTCAAAAAATAAAAAAAGTTTCAGCAACTAAATAAATTTTTATCTTTTAGAACTACAATAAACACTTCTCATCCGGAAAATAAATGTGACTTTAAATTACCTTCATTGAGATGTACAATGAAGAACAAAGTAGCAGAACGTCAAAGAAAAAAATTTCAACTTCAAAAAACTAGACTACGTCGCAATGAAAATTAAAATAAATTAAACTTTCGAAATTGTTTTTTATTACAATAAAATTAACTTAAAAATTATTCAAATAATAATTTTAAAGATAATTACCTGAATTCAAATTTGATCGTTTTTTAATAGTTGGCTGCAAAAATCCTAACCTGTTTGGGGTTACACTTTGAGTCTGAGATGTCATGCTTGAGATTACAGCTTTGGTATTTTTTCTTGTCCTTTTTTTCTTATATCCGCCTTTTTTTGGCTTAAAGTGCTTGTTAGTTTTTGAGCCCGTCGCAAAGTTGGAACTTCTTCGAATTTCATTATTCACAGTATACATTTTAGTGGATTTTTCTTGTCGGTCTTGTAAGTTATTTTCCAATAATTCTATCAACAAAATTAAAATAAAATAATTAAATATATAAAAAAAGTTTTATCACTTTTATTTTCTAAAGAATACTTTCTAGTAATTTCCATAAACTTTGTCCCATATGTATCATATCGAGCTTTAGTAAATCCTACAATCTTGTAACGTCTAATTTCATCAAAATTGCACGGTTTTTTCTTGGCCAGTTGTTTTAATGCGTTAGAGTCAAAGATTCTACTACCATATTCTCGAGCTATATATTTTAAAAAATTAATTTAATACTTAAAAAATCAATTCAAATCAAACCAATCTCTTTCGTAAGTTGAAGTAAATCATTGTAACATTTCAAAGTCAGCTCTTCGAATGGAGACAGTGTTCGCGATCCAGGAACATTTGCAGTATTATCCGCTCGAATGCCAGACTTGCAAATATCAAACAAAAACTAAACATTAATAAATTTAGTTTTGATGAAATTTAACCTCTTTGGAACCATTCATAATTTGATATGCAAATTTCCCAGATTCGACATAAAACGAAACGTAATCCATATATCCCGCTTCACACGTTTCATGAAGATAATATTCACACAACAATTTTCTAAACAACCGAGAACAATCTAAAGGTGTGTAATTCTTTCCCAGTCCGTACATTTTCAAATGCTGGACGTTGAATTTTTTCAATGCTTGACTTTTTGATCCTATTGTTAAAATGTATTTAAAATGAAAAATGTTTATATAAAAAGTCTACATTTCACAAAAAAACAATTAAATGCTTTGAAAATTGAAATTGTTAGAATAAAAAGTTTAAATTTGCTAAAAATTATAAAAAAATTACCTTTAAATATATCACACAGTTGATTCAAAGTAATCTTACTATGCATCTTGATAACCTGTAACGAATCCAAAATAATCTTAACGTCTGCAGTTATGTTCCTGGTTTCGGTCTTTACATTTTTCCTACATGTATCACATTTTGCATTCTTATAAAATCCACAATAATCCTTACTGAAAATTTCACCAAAGTAATTGAGTTGGTAAACCCTACGACATTCGTTCGATTCGCAATATTGTACCATTTGGTTCAAATTGTCAATGTGCTGCTGATAGCTATAATTATCACCAGTGTGTCCCATTTGAATCATTTTTTTCATTGCTACTACATCAGAGTAATTGTAATAAAGGGAACAGGTTGCTAAATCGCCATCTCTACCTGCTCTGCCTGACTCCTGGTAATACCCTTCGACAGATTTCGGAACAGAGGCATGGAAAACAAAGCGCACGTCTGGCTTATCAACGCCCATCCCAAACGCCAATGTTGCACATAATACATCCACGTCATCATTGACCCATCGGTCTTGAGTAGACTTTCGAAGATTGTCTGAGAGGCCAGCATGATAAGGAGAAGAAATGATCCCGCACGATTCTAAATGTTCAGACATTGATGCGCATTCGTCTCTAGTTCTGCAATACACAATTCCATTCATTTTTCGAAATTTTGCGTTTATTCTATCGGCTATATCTTGCTTTATACTTTTTCCCTTTTTCGCAGTAACGTCGTACAATAAATTTCCCCTATTAAATGACTGCATAAACCATTTCACGTCATCTAGCGCATATAGTTGGTTGAGAATGTCTTTACGCACTCTGGGGGTAGCTGTGGCTGTCAAGGCCATTATTGGCACTTTATTGTAATTTTTTCGAAATTCTTTAATCTGCTGGTAATCGGGTCTAAAATCATGGCCCCATTGAGATATACAGTGAGCTTCATCTATGACCAAACGATCTATTAAATTTCTGTCTGATAGATTGTCACAAATACTCTTAAATCTCTTATTAACAGCCAGCATTTCGGGCGTAATGTAGACCAACTTAGTTTGAGGTTCGAAACTCTGCAAATCTCTGAAAATCAATTCTCTTTCTTTGGAATGTTGAGGCCCTCCCCTAATCATTTCTGCATTGATACTTAAACTTTTCAATTTTATGACTTGATCGTATATAAGAGACACTAGAGGGGAAATTACAATAGTCACTCCTTTTGTTACTAAAGAAGGCAATTGATAACATATACTTTTACCGCCTCCAGTAGGCATTAGAATAAAAGAATCAAAATTCAACAAAGCACAATTTAACGCTTCGAATTGGTTATATCTAAATTTAGACAGGCCAAAAGTATGTTCAAAAACGTATAAAAGGCGTCTACTGAAAGGATGATCCTTCTTTTTAAAATTTTCTTCATCACCGTTGGAAGGTCGATGGTATCCAAAGAATTTCGGAGGTGGTAATTCTTGTGAACATTCTTCTTCCTCTTGTTCTGCACCCAATTCTGAAGCTGAGTCGTCATTACAATTTTCTGTAGGATCATAAGTAACAACACTTTCGTCATAAGGAAATCCATTTTCAAAGTTATAACTGTCTTGAGTACCATTGTTAGTTTCTTGTACATCTTGTTCGTAATCCTCTGTTAATTGAGATCCGATGGAGAATTCTGAATCGCTGTTATTGTTGATTTGAGGCACAGTTTCAGGCAAATTTAAATTTTCATCGGGGAAATTTACAATGCCACTTTCGTCTCCGCTCGTATTTGGAAAAATATCGATACCGTTATTAATATGGTCATTTTTCCAATTATAATTATTATCCTTGGGTTCTAAATAATCACAAGAAGGCTTGTTTGTTGTGATACATTTATCAATAGGTGGGCTCTGCATCACGCCTGAGAACTTCAAGTCATCTCTTTTTCTAAATTAATTTTTTTATAATTTTATAATTTCGCATTGATACTTTCTGTCTAAAAGCTGTCGCAAACTATTTGAATCAAATCCGGGTATATTTTCAAAGTGATTAAAATCAATCTTTTCAACCATATTCGCTATACATCTTAAAATAATGGCGGAATCGAGAGAATCAAATGAGTTGAAAAAACTACTGTCCTTTTGAATGGTTTTATTTGACTTGATAGATGATTCTTCATAGCCTACATTGACTTGGTTCAAATTGTTATTATAATTAAAAGAGTAATTAGTGGAGGGCTGTTTGATTTCTTCTTTTAACGTATTTTTTTTATCGTTTTCATTAAATATTTTATCATACTTGTCTGTACTTTTGAAATTAATGTCACGTTTTTCGTTTTTTATTGAAGAAATTTTATATTTTAAATTGGTGGTCTTGAGGATTTTTTTTTCGTTTATAGGTTCTAAAATAAAAAAACTTCAAATTTTAATTTAAAAATAAAATTACCTTCATGTAGAGAAAAATCGCTGCTCTCAAAATCATCCACAGATAAAGAATCCTCAGATTGTTTTTTGACATAAAATTTTGTACATGAGTTATTTTTTGGAAAAAAGCTTTCCATTTTGATTTCTTTTTCTTTTTTACATGGTAAAATTTTTGAAGGTGTTTTTTTGATAGTTATACTTTTCTTTTTTTGAAAAATTGATTCTATGACATTGTTTTTGCAATTTAGGATTCTAAATTAATATTGTTATTTTTCACTTTTCACCTTTCAATTTCATGATAAATGTACAATTACTCGTGCAATTTTCTATCTTCTATCGAAACAAGCTCCATTTCGTCACGTAAATTATATTTTTCAACATTTTCTATGTTTTTTTCACTAGTTTTGTGATAAATTTCAATCTGTTGGGTTAAATTATTCTCGACCATTTATAATTGCCACAAATGCATAAACTACCTGGTCAAAATATAACGATGAAAATTGCGCTATATTATCAAGAAACAAAGTTTATTTTCATGAATTTATTGCAACAAATTTTGATATTTGATATTTAAAATTTGAAAATATTTTGTTACTCCCATTCTTAACATTATATTGAAATTTATCATAAAAATTTTTATTATCCAAAATTATAATATTTGAAATTGAAATTTTATAATATTTAGATATTTTTAAAATAAAATAAACTTAACAATCTCCATAGAAACAGTTTATTTGTCAAATAAAGTTATATTCAAACAAATTATCGTTCTTAGACATGGTATGCAAAAATGCAAATTTAAACATTTTAATCTTGTAATTTAGGGTATTGACATCAGTCATCGATTTGAGCGTATTGTTAGGCGTACGTCGCCAGCATCAGAGGATATTTACCTTCGATTGTTGGTTAAAGTAATTTTCTGCAATTTTTTTAAAAATCATTTAATTTTTAGGTGTACAAATTTTTGGCTCGTAGAACCGAACAAAAGTTTAACAAAATTGTTCTAAAAAGGCTTTGTATGAGCAAAACCAACCGACCTCCAGTTTCGTTGAAAAAACTGGCTAGAAACATGAAGGACGAAAGCAGAAATGATAAAATCGCAGTTATTGTTGGAACCGTGACAGATGATACTAGACTTTATAACGTTCCAAGTTTGAAGGTATGTGCGCTCAGATTTACAGATACAGCTAGAAGGAGGATTGTCAATGCCGGCGGCGAATGTCTTACATTTGATCAGTTGGCAAAAATTTCGCCATTAGGAACCAATACAGTAATGATCAGAGGATCTTTGAAAGCCAGAACTTCTTACAGATACTTTGGTAAAGGAGCAGGGCTTCCACATAGTCATACAAGGTATTTTTTATTAACAATAAATTTTAAATTTTAATTTTAGACCGCGAGTACGATCCAAGAAGAAGCGAAAGGCAAACTAATGTCAATTTGAATATAAATATTTTATTCTTTGTATACTACATCATTATTTGAATCTCGGTTGGCCAAATTATGTGTATATGGGACGGGGTCGAATTCAAATGTTAAAGGAGCTTCTCGTTTCATTCCTTCGCCTACTTTACCATGTCTTCGTTCCCAGGCAATTCGATGTTTTTGTTTCATGTATAATGCTGTAGGTCCCACATCAGCTCTGAGTTCTCCATCTAATAATTATATTTATTAAAAGTTTTTTAAAATATTTTTTGAAGTTAACATTTTATGAAAAAGTTGGTTCCATTTTCGTGTATTGTTTTAGTGAGACTTTCACAACGATCTGGTTCGTCCTTGTAATAAAGAAGGCATTCGTCTCGTCTCATATTCAAAAGAGTCATTATTCTCATGTCGACTAGTCTTGGTTATTTTTTTAAAATTAAAATATAATACACATTACCGATCTCTATGTAATTGTAGCTTTGCTTCATAAATACAAGCTGCATCATCGACGAAACATTCATCTACTGTTGGCACTCTATTGTACTTTCTGTGGTAGTAAAGTTTTTTGTTTTTTTTCTGTATTGGGTCAACAATATCTAAAATGTTTATATACATTTTATTTTTTCAAAACATGTTTACTTCTATAAAATGCTACAGGACGATGAATGGCCAGCATGGCATATTTTGTAATATGACCTAAAATCCCTTGTGGATTGTCATAATTTTGCAAAACATCACTATTGTCCGATGGAAAATTTTCTCCAGCCATGAATTAAATTAATTTTCCTTATGAAAATAGTTTTTCTAGTTGGAAGATACACTTTTTGATAAATGTTAGTGACAACAAATATTAATTTATTTCGTTTCCATGTATTCCATTTGGAAATAAAGTTTTATTTACGAAGTTTGCAAATTATCGCTCTTGAACATGGTGAGTTTTTAAATTTTCTTGTGTTTTAATTTGTTGTAAATTTATTAATTTTCTTATTAGTCTCACAGAAAATATTCAAAACCCAGACACGGTTCTCTAGCCTTTTTACCGAGGAAGCGAACAGTTCGACATCAGGGTAAAGTTAGATCTTTTCCTAAAGATGACAAATCAAAGCCTGTTCATTTGACTGCATTTTTCGGATACAAGGCTGGCATGACTCACATTGTACGAGATGTGAACAGGTTAAAGTCCAGTAATTTATATTTTTATTTCTGATTCGTGGTATTTAATAATTTAGATTTTTAAATTATTTTTTGATGAAAAAATGGTCCGTGTTTCTGAAATGTGAATGAAGACCTTTTTTTGAGTTATATTTTCTATTTTATTATATTTTTTGATGAAAAAATGGTCCGTGTTTCTGAAATGTGAATGAAGACCTTTTTCTGAGTTATTTTTTACATTTTTTGATTAAAAAAGTAGAAATTTAAATAATATTTAGAATTGAATAAGAAAGAAACTGTAGAAGCTGTAACTGTTGTAGAAACACCCCCAATGGTTATTGTCGGAGTTATAGGATACTACGAAACACCAAATGGCTTAAAGTCTTTGAAAACAATAATGGCTGAACATTTGAGCGCAGGTTGTAAACGAAGGTTTTACAAAAATTTCGTCAAATCAAAGAGGAAAATGTACACTAAATATACTAAAAAGTACCAAACAGCTGGTGGTTTAAAAGATATTGAATTGAATTATCAAAAGATGGAGAAATATTGTTGTGTTATTAGAGTATTGGCCCATTCGCAGGTTCACACTACTAGTTTGAGACAAAAGAAGGACAATATTATGGAAATTCAACTTAATGGTGGATCTATCGCAGATAAGCTCAGGTGGGCAAGAAAAATGATGGAAAGGACGATCACCATTGATCAAGTGTTTGGAAGTGATGAATTGATCGATATCTGTGGTGTGACTAAGGGACATGGTTTTAAAGGTGTTGTTTCTAGGTGGCATGTAACCAAACTTTCCAGGAAGAACAACAAGGGTTTGAGAAAGGTTGCCTGTATTGGAGCTTGGCATCCATCTAGAGTAGCTTTCTCTGTTGCTCGAGCCGGTCAGAAAGGATACCATCATCGTACAGAGAGGAACAAGAAGATTTACAAAATTGGAAAGGTAGAAATTTATATATTTATAAATGATGTATCAATATTTTTAGGGTTATCTGAATGAAGAAAAAAATTTCAAGCCAAACAATGCTTCTACTGAATACGATTTGACTCAAAAGTCTATTAATCCTATGGGTGGATTTCCACATTATGGAGTTGTCAAGAATGACTTTCTCTTGTTGAAAGGTTGTACTATGGGGTGTAGAAAGCGAGTTTTGACTTTGAAAAAAGTAATATAGAGAATATATAATTACAATAAAATGTAATTTTTAGTCAATGAATCCACCAAAGACGCCTGCTGCTTTGGAAAAGATCAACATCAAGTTTATAGATACCAGCAGTAAATTCGGACACGGCAGATTCCAAACATCAGAAGAAAAGAGAAATTACATGGGAAATTTGAAAAAGTACAGAATAGCAGAAGCCGCGGTTTAGTTTATTATACAAAATACATTAAAACTACAGTTTTGTATTCAAAGAAGTTAATTTTATTCCCGTTTCTTTTCTCATGTTGGCTAGTACATTCTTTACCCATTGAAATGTATTCCATATGTTTGTAACTTTTTCTTTTAAATCAGAAATGTGAGAGATGGAGCTTATTCCGTAACCTAATTTACAAAACTTGTAAAAAAGCTTTGGATAATAGATTTTTGCGAAACAGTTTTCAAAAGTGGTTACATTTATCATGTTAAAATGTGATATCTTTGAATTTTGGACTAGGTCATCAGTGGGTTTATTGTATATGAGTATTACTTGGGCATTCGAACCCAATCGTACAGGAAATCTGTACACGTAAGTAGAAGATTCGTCGACTAAATAAGTTTAATTTATATAAATAAATTTAAAAATCACCTGTGGGTATTTTATCTACCAAATCCATGGCGCAATTATACACGTGTTTTTTAAAAGCATACATCGTACTTTGAAATAGTTTATCCCATTCATATTGGCTAATTTCCGGGAGTTTTCGAACCTTTACCTAAACATTAAAATTAAAAATAAAACTATCTCGAAAATGTTACATAGGGAAGGTTGTGTGGCTCATTTTCATGTATCATTATTTTACAATTTCCATCTGTAGTAATGACAAAATAAAAGTAAAAAATGTATAATCCCTTCAAAGGAACCAAACTAAGGTTGTTTGTCGGAATATGCTGTAGAATATAATTAAAATTATTTTAAAAAATATTAAATACAGTAATGTAATCTAGAACATGACATGGAGAATATTGTACATCAGACTTGGCCATGAGGTTCAATCTTGTGAAGAATTTATAGTCCAGGATAATAAACACGACGAAATTTTTATAAATCAATGGATGCCAATAAGGAAATCCCAAATTATCATCTGATAGAATCTGAATTGGACATTTATAAAATATATTAATTTCATTTGTACCTTTATCTCCTTTAAAATGAACGCAATCTGACAGTTGATTGACCCGTTTGAGTCTTTCTCGAATGTACAAGATTTATTGTAATTGCTACACACTTGTGTTACTTGTTGAGGGTTTAAACATAATCGAAAAAAGTGCCTAAAATTGTGTTTAACTTTATCAGGGTAAAAGTGAAAATAGTCCGGTATAGAGAAATTTATTATTTTAGTCGAGGGCTTTTTCAAACGGGCATCGTATTGTATGTAGCAAATGTTAAGAGAGTTACTAAAATGAATATTTTAAAACTGTTATTTAAAATAATTTTTGTGTACATTTTGTTTATCTGTCTCGTGCTTGAAATGTTAGTTATCCTTTGAGGTTTCATGATTCGCTTTATTAAATTCTCTAGATATTATAATAATAATTATAAATAAAAAATATTTTACCTTCAATTTTTGAAAATTCATTAATACACATGTCTAAACTCTTCATAATACTAACCTCATACGCATCACCCATAAAATTGACATTTGGGGGTAAACTTGCTACGAAAAAAACACTAGTTTGGTAAAAATTGCCTATTGACGCTGCTTCGACGTAAAATGTTTCAGTTTGGTTGTAATTTCGTAATATTACACAATCTACGTCGTTTATGCGGTTTATATCGACAGAATGGCGCATTTGAGCTCCATTTTCATCAATAACGATAACTAAATATCATTAAAGGCTTATAAAAAGTATACTAAAATTAATAGTACTCGAAAAATCAAAAAGGAAAAAAGGCGTATCTACTTTAAGGAATATGTATAAAAAGGTATCATAAAAAACAACAGTAGATACATCAAAATTAGTGCTCTTATTTCCTATACAATATTCTAGATTTTCCATCATTCTGTCTATTATTTTCAACTTTACTTCCAATTTCTCAACAGCATCGAAATATTCCTTAAAAAATTAATTTTAATTATTTTTAAGACATATTTGATTTTTTATAAAATTTTTTTTAAACAATTTTTATAAAACTTTTAACTTTTAGTAATATACCTTTTGCACATTTTTTATGATTTTATAATTTGAATCATATCATTTAAATATCTTGATAAATAAACAAATAAACATCATTTGTAAATAAAAATTACAGAAAAAAGGGACTGGTTGTCGTTGGATTCTAGTGTATTGGCTTCCGATTTTAAAGACGATATTTTTTCGTTTATATAAGCATTAATGATAGATAAATGGTCATATCGCAATAGAGGTTCGTTTTTATCTGAAATTTTTTATTTTTAATAATTTATTTTATTAATTAATATATTATTACATTTTATAGATCTTCGAGCTCCATTATCAAGCAAAATGGCCGATAATTGTTTAAAATTCAACAACAATGAAATGTCAAGGATAGTCAAATCATAATCAGTCAATCTATTTTTGTAATTAACAGTTACTATTAACATATTTATATTTGTTATTTCATCACCTGTTTAAAGTAAAGCTATTTATCTGGCTGACGAGATTCTGTACCTCTAATGTATCATTTCTCTGAACTGCATCAGTGAGAGACTCTTTAATTATTGAAATGAAATATTATTCATAAAAAATTATAATTATTTTTATTTTTTACCAAAACAATCGTCGATTGAAAACATTGCAAAAATTATATTTTTTCAATATAAAAAAAAATGTCGCTAGCTACAAGAAAATTGAATCAATTTTCTTTCGGTACATGTAAGTGAGCATTTATTGTTTTGGTATTGATTTTGTTAACAATATAATTCATTTGTTAAAATATACTCCTGAAAGTTGAGTTTATACAAATCTAAACAAAAAGTTTCATGGCTTGTATGTGTTTCACTAGCAGGTATAGAAATGGTATATAAAAGATTTAATAAATTATTGCATTATCATAATAATTATATTGAAATTATTCAAGTAGTTGAAGGAAAATTTGAACAGGGTAATAATGATTTTACTTTATTCTTTACATTTCACTACTCAAAATTTCGGATTAATTGTAAAAGTTTTATAAAGTTATTAATAGATAATATATTACATGAAAATGTGTAATGTAAAAGAGACAATGATGTTTTGTTCATGAAAACTTTCATTAAGAAGATAAGTATGAGATGATTTATAGATATAAAAATATTTCCAAAAATAACAAATAAAATGATAAACCTAAAATATTTATAAAGATACAATAAAATATTTATAAAGCAAGATATAAAATATTTCAACAAAAAAATAAATAAATCTTGTAAAATATACTGATTTGGAAATTTCAATTTGGAATAAACATGAATAAATTTTTTATGCAAACGTTAACTTTCACATAATTAAAGTAAATACCATTACCATCTAAACGTAAGCTTATAATTGTTACTTATAACTCACAAGTTGGTTACTCTTGCAATTTGTATCGTTGACTGACCCATATACTCAACATTTACTTTATTGTATTTCAAACCTACATCTGCAACTTTTAAAAGCTTTAAAATTTTCCAATGAAAGATCCAATTTTAATTAAAGATATTGTGACATCTTTGTCAGTCACGCATTGTTTCAAAACAGTGTTGGTAATTTACACTGGGGGGACTATAGGAATGACCAAAGAAGTAACTGGAGGTTAAAAATTAAAAATTAAAATTTCAAATATGATATTTATCCAATTTAGTGTACCAAGCAAAGAAAAATGTAATACGAAAATCTTTGAAAAACTCTTCAATTTTTAATGACGAAGAATTTATTAAAACACACTTGAAAAACTTGTCAGATCAGCCATTTGTTTTACCGTAAATATTAAAATAATGATATATTAAAAATCTTTAATTTACAATATAGAGGCGAAAGAAACAAATTCCGAATAATGTACGATGTAATTGAATACGAAAATTTGATGGATTCGGCAAACATGAATGTTAAAGATTGGAACAGTATAGCCAAAACGATCAAGGTTTTCATTTATTTTTAAAATAATCTTATCAAATAGGATAACTACTCCCATTTCAACGGTTTTGTTGTGCTTCATGGAACAGACACCATGTCGTATACAGCATCAGCTTTATCTTTCATGTTGGAAAATTTGGGCAAACCTATAGTTTTAACAGGCTCACAAGTACCTCTCTTTGAAATACGTAGTGATGGAAGGAACAACTTTATCAATTCTCTTTTTATTGCTGGATATTTCAACATTCCTGAGGCATATTTTAAAAAAACATGTATTATTTAATTTTTTTATTTAGGTAGTTGTATCGTTCAACAACAGAATTCTACGAGGAAACCGCACTACTAAACAAGACACTTCAGCATTCGACGCATTCTCGAGTGACAACCTTACTCATTTAGTGGAATTTGGAATAAATATTACATTCCATGAAAGATTGATTCAAAAAGCAACAGAAATAAAACCCTTTTCCATATTCACAACTCTTTCTGAACAAATTAACATTTTAAATTTTACTCCAGGAATATACGTCAACTCGGCTATTCTTCTCTTCAAACCGCCAATAAAAGGCGTAATTATTTTGTCATTTGGTGCAGGTAACGGACCTCACAAAAAATTAAAATTAATGGAAGCAATCAAGGATGCGGTAGAACGTCAAGTCATAGTTTTGAATATAAGTCAATGTCCAAGAGGGAGCATATCTGTATCATATGCACCGGGAAAAGCCCTAATGGAGATTGGCGTTGTTTTAGGAGGAGATATGACACTAGAAGCGGCATATACTAAAATGTGTTATGTGTTGGGGAAGAATATCTCTTATTCCGAAAAATGTCACATGATGGCGTCAAATTTAAGAGGAGAATTGACTGTTATACAGGATCATTCGCAATTTAAATCGACAGAACTTACAAATAAAATATCAGATGCGATAGCCCTTCAAACTGAACAGGTATGTTAAAAAATAAATACATTTTAAAATAAATGAAAAATTAAGGAAAAGGAACAACTCTTCCAAGAAATTCTCCCCTATTTGATTTGCTCAGCGGCAAGAGATGCAGACATGTCAGTGCTTCAACAAATTTTATACAACGTAATAATTAAATTTTAAAATAATTAATTATATCAAGGGTGGAGTAAATGCCCAAGACTACGACGGAAGATCAGCACTACATATCGCCGCTTCCGAGGGGCATTTAGAAGTTTGTAATTTTTTGATAAAACATGGAGCGATAGTGCATGTCATTGATCGATTTGGACATACGCCGCTTGACAATGCTATAAAGTTTCAATTTAATGATGTGATTGAACTTTTAATAAACACTGGTTCGACTCTGGTAGAAGCACAAGTAGGGTCAAAAATGTGTCAGTAATTGACAATCTGCAGGACAAATTTTTAATATTATTTAGAGCCATTGCCATGAATCAGTACGGACTTTTTAAAAGTTACATTCACGCTGGTGCAAATGTCAATTCTTCAGATTATCTGAACAATACGCCATTACATGTGGTATTTTTATTTTATTTTTTTAAATATATATATTAATTTTATAAATAACAGGCTACCAATAAGCACGATTGTGAAGCGGTTGAATTCTTGCTAACGTTTAAACCAGACGTAACACTTAAAAATTTAAGCGGAGAATCAGCCTTGGAAATTGCACGCACCAAATGTCGTTCATGTTTCATGAAAATAAAATAATATAAAATAATTAACATTACTTTTATATTTTACAACAATGTTTCTTCATTTCTGATGTATTCCCCAACGTCGGCTTGATGAAAAGCCACGATATTCCCTGGATCAGTATTACTGCATTGTGTGGCTGATTTGGCTGCTAGTCCGAATCCCAATGGAACGTGGTTCATTGAAACCATCAGTAAACCTTCGTATTGTTGGGTAGAATCTGTTATTCTCGCCAGTCCTGTTTTTTCAACATTTCGTCCATATAAAAATCTCTGCTCTGCGACAGGTTTTAGCCAGACTCTATTTTTAAATAGGGGAGCAATGACGTGGAGACTGGTGATTTTGAGACGAAATTGGTTTGTTTTTGTAAATTTTCCTATACAAGTTCCCACGCTCAAGAGTTTGTCCGATTTCACAGTGGATGCTCTTTTTGAGAGCATTTCGGAGCAATAAAAAACGCGTTTATTGTGGTATCTGAAGCAAAAGCCTTTTCTGTCTATTAATTGGGTGCAGTTATCTCCAATGTATTTATTGAGTTTTGTAAAAACTAATTTTGATTCACAATTGTTGAGAGGTCGCATTTTGAACAGTGATAATAAAATTGGTATGTATGGTGATTAAAATATAATTTGAATAAATTTACAAATTAACTAAAATTTATTATAATCAACACGTGTATTACTGTGACAATATAATTACACTACAAGTAAATAAAGTTTTTTTAAATAGCAATTTTATAAAAATCATAACTTAAGGCGCGAAAAATAATAGAATAAACTTAATCACCTTGAATTCTTTATTCGTATTAATATATTTTTTGAAAATATGGATATAACCTCCCAATTACAACAAATAAACGAAAAAATCGCCGCTCTCCAAGATAGAGGAATTACAACTCGAGACAAGGAAATGTATAGATCTAAATTGCACAAATACAACGAACTGAAAGACACGGCGCAATTTCTACTGGGAAATCTGGCAACTCTTGAAAAACTCACCATCAAAGACATCGGCGAACGTTACGACATTCCGAATGACGATTGATAATAAAATTTAAATTTTTCATATTCTAATTGTATTTGGCATGTTACACGCATCGAGATGCATCGTTTGTTTGTATATTTGATTCCTGTCATTAAGATTGACAGTATAATGTTTTTGCAAACAACATTTGTAACTTTATCACAAAACATGTGCCAATTTTATTTTAAAAAACTAAAATATTCCAATATTTAAAATTTATTTCTATATAAATAAAATCCATTAATCATTACCAACAATTTTTTTCGTGGATTGTTAAATATTTTAAAAACATAATTGGGGGTTTATTATAAAATTTATAAAAGTAACATGTTATTATCATTTCTTTCTGACAGTAATTAATCTTTTTATCGACACAATAGAATAAATTTTTTTAATAAAAATAATTCTTCTAAGACATTTTTAAATAAAATATTTAATATTAATATTAATTAATATATTAAAAGTTTAAATGTGGAACCCCGCAGTGTTACTAAATGATTGTTTTAGCTGATCATTACATACAATTTTGACCAATTTGGAAGATTAATTTACTCAATATTACTAAAATTTTTAATTGAAAGAGGCGTGTTGATAAATTTCACTTTCATTTACAATTCTAATTGAGCCTAATTATAAGTTACTATTTAAAAAATTACTTATACTAGTTAAACTCCTTTTATTCTGCCTTTTAACCAAATTCAAACTCGGAAAATTATAATGTAAAATTAATCAATAATTATAATTAAGATTTTATATTATTTCAAGACAATTTAAATATAATCAGGATATATACTATGGCATTTTGTTTTCTAAAAAGTTTCTAAAACATAAATAAAATTGGATTTAACGTGGTATCAGTATAATACAGGTATTTTAAATTTTTATTAATTATTATTTATTTTTTATTTATTTATTTTACAAACGTTTCCAGTAATGATGGCTACTTTTAATAAATACAGTTTTAAAAATAGGTTAGTGTTATTTAGACCTTAAATTGGGTGTCATATTGTGATAAAAAGGTTGACCTTTTTTAAAATTTTGTTGGGTTTACAATATACTGTGGTTGATTGGTCCATATTTGCGACAATTTCAATTTTCAATTTTCATTTTTGTGTATAATAACCCGAGGACAGCAAAATATTGTTGTGATTAAAGAGAAATGTAGTTTTATTATTTATGTATTTTTTATTGGGGGTATTTGACATTTGTCGTTTTATTTATATGTAAATTATGTAAAATGTTGAAAAAAATTGAAAAAAAGCCAAAAACAATCATTTTAAAAAACTTTAATTTTTCCCCAAATAACCTAAAAAACTTGAACATTTTAAATTTCCATCTGCAACCAATTGATTTATACCGGTTTTTAACAAACTGGCAACTAACTCACGCAATTATCTGCTCCAATAATCAACATCATTTACCTCTAGGCTACATTTCTTAGAGTAGTTATTCACAAATTGCTTTCGAAAATACACCACAACTATTCTCATGTACTAAAAAGTTAAAACTTCCCACAAGAAAAAATATACTAATTTCATGCTTTTAAATTTTAAATTAAAAATTCACGCAGCGCAAACTGCCACTCGAAAGTTTCGAGTCGTAAATAGCATCAAAAAAACAAAACATTACATGTCATAAAAATTAATTTTGAATAAGGTCGATTATACATTGAATTTTCAATAATTTTTAGTCAATTTGCAGTAATTTTCGATAATTGGGCAATTATGAACCTCACTTGTGACTGCAAACAAACATTTATCGTTATTCAGTATTAAATCTTTTTTCAAAAGACTGTTTACAAATATTTTGCTAAAAACTCTAGTTTTTTTTTTAAAAAAAGGATATTAATAAAAGTGATCATTTTTCAGTAGAAAAAAGGTTTTTCAAAAAAAAGACATGTAATAATATTTTAAAATATGTTAAATATATTAAATATTATTGTATTGCAATTATTCATGATTAAGAACCGCACGTGATCGCGATGGCGTGAAATCTATCACGCACATACGCCCCTTTTCGGGACTTTATCAAAATTTCCCAAAACATCAATACTATTATTTATTTACTTGATATAAAATTTATAATAAATTATTTGTTTTAAATGTGCAGGTTGACTTTTAAAATTTAAAAGGCAAGATAGACAAGTAATTTTAGATAAAATATATATTTGAAAAGGTTTTAAACATGTACAATTTTTACACTTTGTTTATAATTTGTATAAACTTTCTTTAATCACCATCTTAATTAAAATATGTTAATTTATTATTCTGAACGTGATAATAGAAATAACGATGCCACCTGCTGTTACAAATCATGCATCAAACAAAAATCGCCAAGACTGGATTTCACGAAACAATACATCATTTCTCACTTTACTCGTTAAAATTTGTAAGTTATGAAATGCTCATTTTAAAATTTAAAGCATCGGCTTATTGATTGATTTAAATTTACAGACAAGAATCAAACAATGAAAATTATTAATATGATTTACTAATTATAATTATTAATATATATTAAAATATAATCTAGATATTTTAAAATTAAATATTATGTACAATAGTCCCTACTGACCATCACGTGGACTCGAGATGTAAATACAAGAATCTAGTCAAATTTTTTTGTTTGATATATTTGCATTGATGTATTTAATTCATGTTGATTATAAGAATTTTTAAACGTCAATATAATAACTATTTTAATAATCATTTAGATATGGAAAATTACAGCAATAACACCCACACAAAAAAATTTTCTGTAGAAAATTGTCAAAATTCACAGAATACTCAGAAAAATGTAAATTACCGACAATGTCAAAGTTTGGAACCGAGAAGATGTTTAAAACGGACGAGTAATGCAGCAAATGGCGAATTTTCTTATATAGAGGACTTTGTCCCAGCCAAAGTGCAAAACAGAATTGGACAGTACGAAAAATATAATGATGTTGTTTGTAGTACGAAAATTCCAAACCACTTTAATTCAAATTTTAAATGTGAGAAATTTGATGTAAATGTTGATTACAATAAAGGATTTTCTGGTAATTTTAAAAGGATTGGAGAGAATGATAATGTTACGCAGAATTTTATAAACTGTAAGTTTTTTTTTAATAAAATGTCTAGAATTTAGATGTAATAAAAATTATTTTAGACAATACTTTGGCAATAAACATCAACAGCCCCAACGTTCTAGCTCAAGACATTAGCGTGCGTAACTTTGGATTGCATGAAGATTCAATTCGTCCTCCAACAACACCAACTTCTCGTTATCAAAAAGAACGTAAAAATATTATTTATTGTTATTTATTGAATCTTTTTTAGCTCCTGTTTTACCTCGACTTTGTAATTGGATCAACAAAGACGTACGAAGCATTTATTCAAAAAACAGTCAATACTCACAATTATGTAATTCAATAACCTCGGACAATTATATGAATTACAAAAATGCACCTCCCAAATTCCCAAACGATATTAATAATGTCAATTACAGTTATAATCCTCATATCAATCAATTGAAACCATCTTCTACCCACAATAAAAACTTTGATAACCAAATGTGTGGTTCTATGCAGTTATATCAAAATTATCAAAATTATCAAATGGGAAAGTCAATTAATCAACCGAAATGCTACCACTTTATAGACGATAAAATGAGTTTAAATTATTTTCAGTATGGAGGTTCAAATCAAATAAACGACAAGTTTACGTGTCCGGTTGATGGATGTGGGAAAGTTTATAATAAATCATCGCACTTGAAAGCTCATTCAAGATGGCACAATACAGATAGGCCTTTTTTATGCAAGGTATTTAAATATAATTTTTAAATAATAATTATTTCTCTAGTGGCCCCTGTGTGGTAAACGATTCACCCGATCTGACGAACTAAAGAGACACGACAAGACTCACACTGGCGAAAAAAAGTACGTTTGCGATATATGTGAGAAAAGGTTTATGAGAACTGATCATTTGGCCAAGCACAAAAAGACTCATGAAAAGGCAAGCAAGCGTTTACGAGTTGATAAAGCAAAAGGAAAATGAATAATTTGAAATTTTTCATCCAAGTCGTTTTTGAGTTATATTATTGTTACTTTAAATAAAAATTTATTATCAAGTAACCATGTTGACAAAAACTTTACGAAAATACGCCAAATAACTAATGAAGTCAATTAATCAGTTAAAATGACGCTGAATTTCAAAGACTTGAATTATAATCTATTTTTTTATTTTAAAATTGTTTAAACATCATAACCATGCATCTACAAGATCATTTTACATCTGATATCACAGTTTTGGTTGTAAAACGAAAGAGATGCGATAGTTTGGTAGATTGTATCGAAGTGAAAAGTAAAAAATCGAAAAAAAGTGCTTGTTTCGAGAGGATATCGGAAATCTCAGATGATGATGTACAGTTTTTCTTATCAATATTTGTGTTACAATTTGTAAAGGTTGTAAAAAAACCTAGTTTCTTTGATATTTCATTTATGTTTTTTAAGGTTTTTTAGGCTTTTTAAAAATATTTTATACCTTGGTAAAAATTTATTTCTTCCTCGTTTGCATGTTTTTAAATA
The DNA here is from genome assembly GCA_034780555.1 of Coelogynopora nodosa. Taxonomy (NCBI): domain Eukaryota; kingdom Metazoa; phylum Platyhelminthes; order Proseriata; family Coelogynoporidae; genus Coelogynopora; species Coelogynopora nodosa. Next base: position 39,172 of record JAUZND010072212.1, read on the forward strand.
TTGTTTGATGAACAATTTAAAGTAAAAAAAATTTTATTAAAAAATTTATCTAAAATATATATCTAAAAAAATATAATTTTCACTTTTTAGGCCAACGCGTACAATTCCATTCTAGTGAGTTCCAATACACGCGACAAAATACGATCCAACTTTAACTTGAAAGACGACACAAATGTGGTTTATATTTCGGCTCAAAGAGTAATTCATGATTCTAAACAAGACAACTGTGATTTACAACATGTTTATGATTATTATAGTATGATGGAAGTTGATGAGTTAAAAGTTGACGAAATGGAGACTGATTATTGGGATTTTGTCGATAGCGACAAGTTTAAAATGTTAGATTGTCCTGTCATAGTGGACCAATCTAGATTTGATTTTAGTGGAATTCAGCATGTTTTGAAAGATATTGAAGAGGAAGACGAGAGTGATGAAAATTCAGAATCCAACTGGAGAAATGATTATCCTGTTTCTGATTTGTCGAGTGATTTTAGGAAGGGTTCAGATTCGGAAAATTCAGATTCTCTATCTGACCGAGACAGTGTTCTGGAATATGGATTTTTGTAAAAATGTTTATCTGTAAATAAGTAAATTTAAATACGTTACGAAATTTTATTTCAATCAATGCATCGCTATTATTAACCTTGTTGATGGCGCAAAGAAATAGTTTTTTTTATATCTCAATCGATAAACTTTATAAACATGATTTATTTACAGGTGAATAATAACAATTAGGTATCGACGCACGATTTTAGAGCCGCGAACATTTCACTGTACAACCTATACCATCCGATAACAACATTGTTTAGGTCTATCTGTTTCAGCATAATTTGGGCAACACCAATCATACACTTTCTTTCAATTTTTGAATATTCGGCGTACATACTGATCTAAAAAAGGTAACAAATATTTTTAAAAAATTATTAACTTTTACCTGCATATATTGGGCGTTTGCAATGTTTGAAAATGCTAGAGATTCTTGATATAAAAATGCACTAATTTTTTTTGAAGTCGCAGTTCGTTGTCGCTCTATAACGTTTTTGTTTCCATCATAGAGTACAATTTTCACAAATGAGACTAAAATTTACAAATTTTATAAATTTTAATCAACTAAATTAATTACCGGGGGTTGATTTTGCAGTTTTTTTGAACTGAATTTTTCTTGAGCGAATAATTTCAACAACCAAAGTGGCATTTTTCTGTTGAAGACTCAACTGTACTTCTCCCAAACAGGTCGCCCCTAAAATCTGTCTATTTACAATTTGACCAGGTCCTATTCCATCGACAACTAAATTAAAATTACATTTTAAAAATAATTAAATTAATTTATAAATTTCTCTAATTTATTACACGTATCAATTTGGTTTTCTGTTGAGCTTGTTAAATTTCTAAATTAATTTAAAAGTTTAAATTAATTGATATTAACTTGTAAGTTTGGCTATTTAGATTTATCTTCGGGGCAACTTCTTCGCTCCGATGGAATCGGACGTTGTCTTAAAAATTGTTTATATTTTTTTATAAAATATTATAAATTAATTTATAAAAACCATCATAATTGAACTTTTTAGATAGACCAATGAGAGCAGCCATTTTATATCCAATACTTCTCCTTCTTTTCGCCTTTTTGCTCAATTTGAAACTATGTGAATTGCCAATGGACGAAATGGTGAGGGCAGACGGTGAAGCGGTTACATTACTATTATAAATTATTATTATTATTATAAATTTTATGTAAAATTTTAAAAATTAAAAAAAAAATGAATTACTTGTCTTGCATCATAATGGCGCTGAAATCTTGATTGCTTCCTAAAATAATATATAAATATAAAAACACAATAATACCATTTACCATCTCTATTGACAATAGAAGTCATTTCCGTGCGAGTAAAAGAATCGACAACATCATCGTTAATATTTTTGGTATTAATACTCTCTTGAAATTCCGCACGTGGATTAAAATTCTTGTTAACCTTTTGGGACGAATTTCGAGTCTTTTGTTCTTTAAAGGTCGTGGGATGTGCCATATAATAGTCATGGCTATGCTCAGTTTCCTCCGGCCCCGAACAAGATTCTACGTCACTCATGTTTCGACGACTGTAATTGTAACTATCATTGTATAAATTGTCACGTTTATTCAAATCTCTATCCTGATCAACATATTTTTCGTTTGCGTCTATATATGTATCCATATCATTGTAAAGGGTTCTGTTTGGATCGAATTTTTCTTTTTGAAAATTATAATTATTCATGTTCCTATTGGTGCTTCTATTTTTATCTGGATTTGCGTGATGTATACTTTTATCACTGCTGCTCATGGAATATTTGTTTTTTCCACTTTTCAAACAACTTTTTACTTTCTCCTGTCCGGAATAAACGGTAGACGGTAAAGAGTCTTGGTTGAAATAGGGTTTAATTTGTTGTGTATTATTATGGTAGTAACTATTTTGCATCATATTTGAATCTGGGTATTTTACAATTTGGTTCATATCACCTGAAAATGGATGAGATATTATTGTTGGTCCTCTGTTTAAATCCTGCCTTATTTCATAATTTGGACTTTGATTGAAATTGTAATTCATCTGGTGATTAAAAAGCTGTTCATTGGGAGGTACCACATGCCTACTGAATTTACGGCGATTAATTTGGTCAGAATATGCTTTAAAACTCAGTGGTTGTTGGTAATTTAAAGGGTAATTTTCTCCATTAAATGAGGTATTCATTTTTACATATTCTGGATTGGTATATTGACGAGTGGAAAAGTTTTGTACATCATTGGTGAATGTATAATTTACAGCAGATGCGGGACGACTATTAAAAAAACAATCGTTTACATTTCCTACTTTTGTTTGAGTGGGAGTGTGAGGTAATGAGCGTTTTAATGTTGACATGTTGAAGGAATCTGTTTTTCTAAAATGTTCAAATAAAGTTTTAAAAATAATTTTACTTACTGTGATCTATGTCGGTCTCGAGAAAAATTGTTATGACCAGGATACTCTAAAAAATAATATGTTATAATTAAACTAGCCATAAATCCTGTTTAAATATCACCAGAAAAAGAATTTGTAGTAAAAAATTTCTCATTTTCAGAATGCTGATGACAACGTTGTAATTCATCGGATTGCACATTTTTAGACTTTGTAGTCCTTTCAAGTTGGTATACGCAATTGTTGTTGTATACGTCTGCATTACTGGGGTTTATAATCACCTACAGATTCATAAAAATATAATTTTGAAAAAAATAGTTAACCTTTCCAACAAAATCATCACCATCCACAGTGTCGCAGTCATACACGGTTAAAGTTATCGTTAGACGGGATAGCTTATCTTGAGTTATTCCATTATACAAAAACGCTTTATTCCATTTTGGGTGTGTGGTATTAAATTCGACACACGTTTTCTTTGTTTCAAAGGATCTATAATAATAATAATAATTGAAATTAAAAAAAATACTCATTTATTATAACGACACAATAAGGATTTCTCTCGTATTCATCTTCTCTCGGACACAGGTCATTTGCAGCAACAACAGTCAACAATAAGCTGGTGTTTGTAGTGTTGTAGTACATTCTAATCTAAGCGAATTAGATGATTATAAAATTAATAATATAAATCAATATTTTTATTTGTATTTTTACCTCTATAAAGCCGCACACCTCTGTACAAAGACTACTTCGCTTTAAACTAACATGATCCGGTGTCATTTCGGAAATTTGGTTTTTTTCTATAAAAATATAATTGACAATATTTTTAAAACAAAATTTAATATAAAAGTTAAATTTATACCGTGAGGCAGATAAAAAAGCATGTTTTTTCTAAAATCAAGTTTTAAAATTTAAATTAAATACTTCGAAAAGAAAAAGTAATAAATTATAACTACCCCAAGTGTCGGTAAACCACCATATTGACAAACTTTATCCTTTTTGTAGCTGAAATAATGTTGTAAACGTCGTTAAAAGCCAAATCACGTAAGCAGTATTTATCCCATTTGAATATTTCGTCTCCTTATTAAATTAATTCATGATTAAATTTATTACAATTTATAGCATTACCAACTTTTATACCACCTAGAACGTCCGCAATACTGGCCTTTTTCAATTTAGTGACAAACGCACCTAGATAACCGTCACACGTTTTAAGTCCTCCAACGACTTTGAACCCCAAAGAGCTACGAAGAGTTATTAGCATGGAGCAGTTTTGATCCATGGACACTTTTGGAAGAGTCATTTCACCGATAAGTATGTTTTTTCGAGAACAATAATTCCATGTGGGTCTCTGATGATGATTTTTAAAAATGATTAATAATATATTCTAAAAAATTAACAACCTTGTATCCATTGTTGTACGCATCATCTGGTTTTATATTATACAACGGTTTCGCCCTCTCATCGTTTAGATTTTTACAATCTCTATAAACATCCTGTGCCGAACTATATGACTTGATATCATACATTTTACCTTGTTTATTCTCAACGTTACTGTCACCACTTGTGTACGCATTAACTTTTTCGTATAATGGACTTTTAGTATTATTATTATTATTATTAATAGCGTTTCGGTAGTACATTTCATCCTGATTGAATGACGAATGTTTCAAATTACTCTTTCTTAGTCGCGTATTTGATTCTATAAAGGGAATTAATAAATATTATGAATTAATACCTTCTTTAAAAGCACGTTTTGTAGTTGGATGTTTTTCTTGATGTACATTTTTATTTTTCACCACATTAAAATGTCTTTTATTCTCTGAATTATCCATATTATCTTTGTTATTTATGGTGGTTATAGGTGTCGACTGGTATTTGCGGGTGTAATTATCAGAATTTGGTGATGCTTTTGTTGGATCAGGTTTTTGAAAATTTATATTCTTTTGTATATTTTGTAGAGCGTTTTGTTGAGTATTTGGGAAAGACTGAGGTGTATTTTTGTTATTTGGTTCATCTATGATTAAAAATCATTGATTATGTTAAAAATTAATAACAAATTCTAGTCTGGTATGTATTACTGTGGGAATTGATCATCATTTCATAATTTGTCATTTTTAGGGGTTGTTCTACTTGTTTAGGAAGGTTTGTCGATTTTGAAAGAGACATGTCCTTCATATTTAATTCACTCTTTTTTAAGCACATGTTGCATTGAAGGCGATTGTCCTTGTAAGATTTAAATACATTTTACAATTTTAAGTTTATTGGTAATTTTTAACGTTATTTTATTATTTATTTTATAAAATTAAGATTTTTCAATCAACAAATTTAAATTTTATTTATATCGTGAAATTTAGACTTTTTATTCAAATATTAATCATTTTTTTCTAAAAATTTTCACATTTTACATTTAAAACACTCGTACCTTTTGTTGAGGCTTACAACACCGTGAACAACACTTTAGATGACACGTGGAACAGTATTGACCCGTATTTTCCACAAATTTGGTAATTGCACACAATTGACAGGTATTTTCATTGACTTGCGCACGATTCTTTATTTCATTCTCCTGAACCTTTAACTGTTTAATCTCCTGTTCAGTATTTCTATAAAGGAAAATAATTTTTTGTAAATAAAAATATAACTTTTTCACTTTAATGTGCTTTTCTTCCTCCAATTTTTGCCTCTTTAGAACATTATTAATAATGTTTTGTTCCTCTATTGTAAGATGTTGGAGGTTTCGGTTAATTTCCATGTTAATGTTTATGTTTCTCTTTTCTCATGACATGCTTCAATTCATCGTCTCTGAAAGAATGAAATTACCATAAATTGATTTAACGATGCAAATTTTTGTACTAGATTATTCAATTTGCATGTTACTCTTATTTTTATTCTCAATAAAAATGAAAGATCGATTTTTAGCATTTCTGTTGGTTATATTATCGATTTTACATTCACTTGTACACGAAACCGATAAAATGTTAAACCTGTGATAATTCACACATGAATCAGTGATGAATCTCACTAATTACGAATATATTAAATATTATTCCAATTGTAAAAAAAATTAAATAAATTAAAAAAAATTAAATAAATTAAAAAAAATTAAATAAATTAAAAAAAATTAAATAAATTAAAAAAAATTAAAATAATGTTTTTAAAAGATGTCACCGACTAATAAAAGATTATCATTAGTAATGTTGATTAAATGTAATAAAAACATACACTATCGAAAAAGTATGGGAATCTACCAATTTACGTTCAAATTCCGAGAGCTTATAAAATTTCTAAATAATTAAATTTCAAAAACGTGTAATTAAGATATAATTTACAAGTATTAATTGATCACAATTTTTTCTTTTCAGTAACTTTTATACGATAATATAATTATTATCGATTTTATTCACGTTACCCAAATAACATGTAGGTGGAAATTAATGTATGTCGATTCATGTTTGCGATTTTTTACATTTTAATTTGTTTCATTTTTCCAACTGTTGGGGTTTGATTGGACAATGTACGGAAATTAAAAGTAAAAGTGATCCTCGACATTAATATAATGCTTTTTATAGAGTTGGCAAGTTGGGCTCATTTTTATTTTTATGGTGCTGGGGGAATTTATGAAATTATAATTATAATAATTTTATTTGATCTAGAAACTTGGTTGGTCTAGTTATTTAAATTTAAAATTTAATCGATTTTTTGCAATCATCTAGTTAATTGTTTATGTTCATCTTGGAAAAATCACTTGTTCAAAATTTTGTATACAATTTCTTCATCAATTGATACTTTTTACCACGTTGAGATTTCTTCCTTTCTTGTTAAAAAAAATTCATTTTCGCTTCCTTAAAATATCCTTTTAAAAAATATACATTTTTATTCGTATTACAACATATTTTACCAAGAATTCAACTACCAGACGATTGTAGAGGAAGCTGCCTATTTAGTATACAATTTTTAAAAGTTTTAAAACAAAATTTCAGTTATTTACCCTAATTTCCAATGTTGATGGAGTTCTTGGCCTTTATGTAGGATTTTCTGCTTTGCCAATATTTGAGTTTTTCGAATTTTTAGTCGATATTTTCTACATAACCTTTTTTGGATGTTGTTGTTATAAAAAGAGAAAACAAAAGTTTAGATAACAAAGACGAAAAAACTGTAAAAGGCGAAACTATAATTCAGATTGATGAAAATAAGGATAAAGAATCGCATGTAGATTCGGTTTTTTCGATATACCTTTCTCCTATTTATTAAATTATAATTAATTTGTAAGTCACTAAAATTATATTGTTTTGAATACTTTGAAATATAGTACTTGAGTATTTTAAATAAATATAAAATAATACTCGTTTACACTCTATTAATTAATCAAAGTGTATAAAAAATACAGCCTATTAATTTCATATTAAATTATTAATGTTACTATTTGTTAAAATAATTAAAATTAATTGGCTTAGTACAGTTTGGTAAGACTGATAAAATTTTACTCCACGTTCTTGTTTATTGTACATTAATCGTAACAAGAATTTAAGAATATTAACAATAGATCCCGAATGAATAATTATAATACCCTACTGGTTATATAATATAATGCGCAGGCGCTGATAGTTTAAATGTATTGTCAATTAAAATATAAGGTTTCTTTTTGGTAAGTGAAATAAATGAAAATATGAAACAAAGATCTTACAGACTGTAAATTTAAATAATACAAAATATAGGACATTTAATATCATATATCCAGCCAAAATTAACAAATTGCTATTATAAAAAATAGAAAACTACACATTTTACGTGATGGAGGACAGCCCCGGCAAAAAACGGCGTAAATTATACTTGTACAATATAGTACTACCTGAAGATGCAGATGAGAATCCAAGAAATGCCACATGCAAACAAGTGTTTGATGGATTCACAGATAGAACATCTGCACACGGTATCCCACACATTATTATTGCTAGAGGTCCCATCAAAAAGCTTATATGGTCCATTATTTTTATATTAGCTTTGGGTGGTTTGGGTTACAATTCATACATGTTATTTAATAAATATCTCGGCTATCCAGTGAACGTGTTGTTAAAACTACGGTATGAAAAAAATTTGATTTTTCCTGCTATTACAGTTTGTAATAATAATCCCATACGTGCTTCATTGATAAAGAACGACGCCATGTTTTCCGATTTTCAGGACACTTCTCTATTGAGAAGAAGAAGAGCTGAACCTCCTCCCCCGGATTCTGGAACACAGGAACCTGTACCAGATTCAGGCACACAGGAACCTGCTCCGACTCAACAGTCGCCTACAAATACTGATCAACAACAACCGGCTCCGGATTCGGGTTCGACATCACAAAATGCTCCGGCTCCAAATTTAAATACTGCTCCATTGTCAGGGACAAATTCTCAACCTGCCCCCGCCCCAGGTGGAGCTGGCGGGGCTGCTCCAGCACCCAACCAGCAAACAAAACAACTTGGCGACTTTCAAAATCAAGAACAGCAGAATAATATCCAACAGCATTTAGGAGGCAACACCAACATAAAGAAGAACCCGGAAGCTAGTGTGTATAACAACTTTTTCGACGCCAATTTCGATGCAACCGCTGCAAAATCCAATTTAGGGGCCGTAGGACTAGAAAGTCAAAGTAACTTTAAATTACAAGTACAAGTTGTATCATTATGTTATTTTTAGTTACTGATAAAAGTGTAAAGTTCCAAGAACACAAGGTCAAATTCTCTGCTGCTGATACGATCGAAAGCCCCTTCTCTTCCGGGAAATACACAGATCAGAGCGGGAGACAGTCTTCTGAACAGAACGACGCCAGGAACGAATTTTTAAACAGGTTCGACAACAAGACTCTGGCTGAAAGAATGAGCCTTGGATATCAATTTGAAGATTTCATTATTGACTGCGCGTACAATGGCTACACGTGCATGAAAAAGTAGTATCATAATGATAAACGTTTTCATTATTTTTAGCGACTTTGTGCAATTCTTCTCATTGACATATGGAAATTGCTTCACTTTTAATTCAGGGTGGAACACTTCCCATCCTCTTTACAGAAGTTATAAACCGGGAAACCAACATGGTACTTTTAAAATATTTAACATATTTTTAAAATAAAAACTTCATACAGGTTTAAAATTAACTCTCTTCATAAATCAAAACGACTACGTCAATCAGTTTGTTGAAGCAGCCGGTGCCAAAATTATAGTACATCCTCAGAAAATCATGCCTTTTCCTGAAGACGAAGGATACGACGTGAGTCCTGGACAACTTACATCTATATCAGTTAAAAAAATGAGCATGGTTAGAATGGGTGGTAATTACGGCACCTGTAAAGAAATTAAAGACACGAATATTACAAGAAATGTGTTTGAAGAACTATATCCTGTCAGTTACAACACTCAAGCTTGCTATAAAACATGCCTGCAAAGACATTTGATAAATTCTTGTGGCTGTGCTAGCTATGAGATTCCGAAATATGGGAGTGCATTTGATTACAAAGAAGTTAAAAATTGTCGACCTTCTGATAAATACCAACGTATTAATATATATTAATATTTTAGATTTTAATGTTTTATAGGCGCATGTTTTGATGACATCAAGAGTCTCTTTAATCAAGACAATTTAGAGTGTACATGTCCGTCTCCTTGTGTGTATGAATCATAATGTAGAACTTTTACTTTAAAAAAAATTTAGGGAGAGTTCATTCAGCTCAATTATATCTACTGCTACATGGCCTTCTGTGAAATATGAAGTACTTTTGAAAATTAAATACTTTATCTATTAATATATAATTTATAAATATTTAGAACAAACTTAGGAAAATATTGCGAAAAAAGTCTTCGTTAAAGAGCATTGTTGGATCAAAAAAAGGAGATTCTCAAGATTCCTTCTCGGTAAACCTTTTAAAAGTTAACCTTTATTATCAAGAATTCAACTACCAAACAATCATGGAAGAGGCAGATTATATAGTATTAATTTAATAATAATAATTAAATATTTTTAACATTTAAAAAAATATATGAATTAATTAATTTCATGACCAGATATTCTCGCTCATTTCCGATATCGGTGGCATTCTAGGACTTTACATTGGTTTCTCGGCTTTAACCATATTTGAATTTTTAGAATTTGCAACAGACATATTCTACATAATATTTTTTGGATGTTGTTGCTGTAAAGCAAGAAATAATAGACGCGTTGAAGACGAAAATGTAGCCGTCAATGCTGAACAAGCCAATCCAGGAGAAACTGCAGTTCAAATTGAAGGAAAACAGAATATTGAATCTAATGGTGGATCACTATTTTCAAAATACCCTCCTCCTAATTATTCATAAGTTGTGAATTATCATTCAAGACATGTAAATAAATATTGAAATTGCATTTTGTCATTGCACCAATTTATGGAATCAAAAAAAAAACAGTAAAGTAATTTCCTTCATATGTAAACGACGCTTTTGTAATCACAAAATACAATAAATAATTGCGTCATCGAGATGCATCTCCACAATTTTTATGATTAATCAGGTAATGTTATGTTATTTAAATTACATAAATAATTTCAATTGAACGACAATTGAACAAGCAAGATTTGAAATTTGTATTGCTACACAAGGTTTTTATTAACATTTTAATTAAATTTAAATTGAAATATTTGGCCACTCCAATTTTATATAGGCTTCCACTGAACTTGCGTCATCCAATCTAAATATAATTTTTAAAAATACAGACTCTCTACTAGAAATTTTCTATATTATAATTTTTAAAATAAATTACATTTCTTGGAAATACTGACTTGCCAAGTCTACCAATTGAGTACTTTTATCTTCTTGTCCCACGTCTTGGATAAAGTTTTCCATGTCATAAGTGATTATTGTACATTTATTATCTTGGGAATCTTCATTACCCCTTTTACTTTTCCCAATAATGTATAATTTACTGTATGTGAAACAGTAAATAACGTTTAAACTTTCGTTTATATGATAGTTATTTTCCACGTCAAATTGAAATGTAAATTGTTGTTTTTTATAATCGTACAAAAGTAGAGATGAGCTGAGACCCACTAGGAGCTAAAAAATTATATCAAACATTAAAAATTTTAGTTAAATTTTAGGATGTACATGATGACAATTTCTTGTAATTTCATCTATAAAAGACAGATTGTTGGCTTTAACATGAGATCTAGATTTAATAATTGATAATGATTTGAAATTATTTTCAAAACCTTTTTATTAATCTATCCACGCAATTATCACTTTGTTTACTCAAATCAGTAAAAAACAATTCACATTCGTCAGTTATAATTAAAAGCCTCACTGATTTAAATGTTTGAAAAATTTTATCCATTGAATCAGCGGCTAATGTCGAATTTTTAGTTTTCCATAGTTTATCATTACAACTGGTTTCATCCACTCCACTTTCCACAAAAAGAATTTTATTTATAGTTTGTCGATGATCTATGTGAACACATCCTTGACAAAGTACTATATTTATTTTTGAAATAATATTTCATGTTTTAAATATTATTTACTATTTTTACAGTCCCACACGAATACTACTCCATTTTTTGAGGCATATGCCAATAAATTCTTTTCTTGGTTATATACAAGACATACAATATTACCATATGTTAACCACGTATTTTCTGGCTTTTTTTCTGTTTCTATTAAAATAATAATATATTTTAAAAAATAAACGTTTCTTTTATAAAATACCTTTTTTCGACTTTTGAAAAGCGTAAAAACTGATCGAGTTGTAATTAGTCCATGTCAAAGCAATACCGCCAACATTTGTAGATTTTAATATCGGTGAAGGAGGCAAATACTCAAAATTAGGTTTCCTGAATAAAAAAGTAAAATCTGATTATATTATTATTATTTTGAAATAATGAACATTTTTATTACATAACGTGTCCTTTCTCTGAAGACTTTGCCAGATATGGAAGATATTTTTCATTCTCTTTATCAAAAATTAAATTTCTGTTTTTTATATATTGTTCAGAAATTAAATTATTCGATCCTGACGGCATTGAATGGTTGTTTATAAAAACATCCTTGTTTTTCACGTGTGAGTTTAAGACAGTTTGTGGGTTATTTGCTATAGTTATAAATTATTGTTTTATTTAAACATTATCACGAGTTAGCGGTCCGGGAGAAGCTATCGAAAATAAAATCGACATTTTGGTAAACATGTGACTCGACTAAATATTTCAAATTGAAATTCAATTGTTGTAAGAAAATATATTTAAACATTACTTCAGTATTCTGCGATTCAACAACACTGAGTGACGTTTGGTTTCTACTGGGAGTTTTCAAATTTAAACGACTAATAGATTCCAATACGTCGTCAGTTTGTTGAATTTTAACATCTGTATTTTCTTCTTCTTCAGTCTAGATTCGAATATTTAATTTTAATATATAATTATTTACCATATTTGTTTCACTTGCTCTTTGATTAGAAACACTAGTTGACACTTCTTTTAGCCAAATTGAAGTGGGTAGGGAATAAACCACCAAAAAGTATAACAAAGTGTCTACGTCTAGTAGCAAATATAGCAATTAAATTTTTTAATTTACTTTGGTATGAAACTAATAGTTGATTTTTGTCTGTAGAAATTGATACTTCGTAGATACAGCTATTTTCAATTTCCTAATTAGCATTATTAATAGTTTTGTGTCAACAAATGTATATTTTATATTTTTAATTAATGTCTGCGATGTATAATTAATAGTAATTAGTAATTACCAAGTCAAAGTCCTTCAAAGGAAATACAAATTCATTTTTATGCACGATGAAAAAATAAACTTTCCCCATATCATCCTTTCCCAAAACAAGAATAGAATCTGGGCTTATGTTACTTGTAGTTAAAAAGTCAATAGATACGTTTTCCTGGTTAGAGGCGAAAATTTGCACCATTTCGGAAATTTTGTAAATTACAATGCCACAATCTGTCCCTATTATCATCATATCTTCAATATGAGTGACTACGTTACAAGTGTGGTCAATCTAGGCTCAACATTAGTAATTTATCAAGTTTTTATATAAAAAATACTTTAAATTCTTCCTCAGCGGTTAAAAAAGATTTTGTGTAAATAGTTCTAGTATTCTCTGTTCTAATAATATCATTTGTGATTGTAACTTGAAATACATTCTCCAAAACTCTGTCCAAGAGGTTTGTTATATATCTGTACGGTTGAGATAGGGCAAAGTCGTCCATTTAAAAAAAATTGAATAGCTAATGAAATAATATAATATTTTTAAAATAAATTATAAATGTAATGAAATTGTGGTAAAACGAGGTAAATAATTTGTTGTCTGTTCTACCAAAAATAACAAACTGGTGTATAAAAATAATATATATATCATTTTACAATATAATTTATTTCATTGTTGCTCGTTGGTCAAGCAAAAAAATAACGAAAAATTAATATGAAGAGAGGGAATGTTTACTTTTTCTGTCCCACTTTGGAAATTGAAAATGATGGTACCTCTCGTGGACCCAGTACCACACCTTCATCAAGAAAAGTTGATTCACGCGATGCAGTAACTATTTAAATTATTGTTTGAAACAGAAATAAACATTTTTTTGAAAAATTTTTTACATTATTTTAGATTAAAATTTTCGAAACAGCCTTAAATCCTGATGAATACACGGAAAATGTACGCACTTTCACTTTTTATAAAAGTTATACTGAATTTATATGTATTGCTCTCGATATTGTGTAATTATTTTCTTTATTTTTTAATTTTTTTAATTTATATATTTTTTTATTTTTATATTTTTTAATTTAGCGTGGAAAAAGCAAAGAAGGCGTCAAGTGACCATCTATGGCAATCCTCGCTTTGCTTTATAGAAAAAGGACTTTTTCTCAATAAAAAACTGCCAGAATTGCACTACTATAACGCCGAAGCTTATTTAAGATTAATGGATTTTTCATCAGCCATTAAGTGTTTCAAACAAGCCGTAATTTTATCACAGAAGCAGCAAAAACAAAACGAAAAGTTTACAAATTTATTACTCGAGAGGATGACAAAAACGCTATTTTTTCAGACGATAAATTTGTATGATTTAGGACATTATAATGAGGCATTGGAAAATATATACGAGTGCATTAATCAAACAAATTCGCACAACGATGTTTATTTTTATTGGTGGTAAAAACATATCTTAAAAAATAAAACTTTTCAATTTTAGCATAAAAATCCTCTCAATCTTAAAACGATACGACGAATGCTTAAACTTGCTAAAAATACAACTTTCTGTCTCTGAAAATAAACAAAGTTATTATATTTTACGCGCCAGAATGTACACTAAAATGAAAAAAGTATGCAAATTATTTTTTTTATAAAAATTATAATTATAATTATAGTATTTTCTATGTTATATGGATTGTAATATGGCTTTGGAATACGATCCAGAAAACGTATTTTGTCAAAATATGCTCAGAAAACTGAAAAAAACGTCACAGTGCTTGTATAAATTATCCAGAGAACAATATTTTGCAGGTAAATACCAAGAAAGTCTCATTAATATTAAAATGGCTCACTCCATCTACCCTCACTCATTAAAAGTTTATCTACTACAGTAACATATTTATTTATACATTATATTATTTTTTAGGGCTATAATCTTAATAAAAAGACAAGATTACAATCAAGTAATCAACATTTGCAATGGTATTATCGACGGATCCATAATTGGGTCAAAAAAGTCCAAAATTGAAATAGAAAAAGGCACAGCGTTAATTGTAGATAGAACGAGGGATATACTTAACGTAGTGTACAACAGGTAGCTAAATAATTAATTTTTATACATTTTTGGTAAATTACATAAAAATTTAGTTTATCGTTGATTCTTATAAAGAAAAAGTGCATTGACGATGCTCTAATTATCTTAAACAGGGTTGTGGATACGGGAGAATACGTTTCTCAAGTTTTTATCAATAGAGGAGGTAAATTTTATTGATATTATTAAATTATTATTTTTTTTTTATTTTTTTGAATAATTTGTTTCAACACAGACTGTTACATTTACAAAAACGAAATAAACAATGCCATACAAAGTTATAAAATGGCAATCAACATTAGTCATGATCCTTTCGTAACATACAACATTAAAAGCCGCTTAGGAATGCTCATAGTACATAAAGCTAGTAGTCTATTTGACAATTTAGAATTTGAGGTTTTAAATTAAATTAAATTTAATTTAAAAACATTTGTAAGGATTATTTTATTATTTTTTAATTTAGAACAGTATCTCCTGTCTGAATCGAGTAATGAACGATTTTGATCCATTTCGAGGAGAGTATTATTTGCTAAGATCAAAATGCAACGAAAATTTACAAGTACAATTTTAAATTCTTTTATAAAATTAATTGATCCATTTTTTAGAAGCACAGAGAATCTAAACTCGACTTAATTTACGCAATTTACCTGTCTCCTTATATGCATGAAAACTACCAAATGATTTGCCGCTTATTCCCTGGAAAGTCTGTTCATGAGATAATGGACAAAAATGTCGTTTCAATGGTTGAATCGCAATTAAAATTGAAAGTTGAAATAATGTTTCCCATGTTCAAAAGGGATACTTTAGTTTCACCCAATATACATTCTAAAAAGTAATTAAAAAAATTATATAATAATTATATAAATAATAATTTTTTTTTATTTAGAAAAAAGTCTTGTCGTGTCACTGATGACAAATTTTTTTACTGGAAATACAAGGAAAAGTTGAAAGTAAAAAATATATTAATTAACTTTTTACATTTTATGTATTTAGATACGGAACGAGGTAAAAAGGCTCTTATCTAGCCGACCCGTTTTGGATAGCCCATATCGTTAATATTTAAACTTTACTCGTTTATTTAAATGTAGTGTTGATTTAAATATTTACATTATAGATTTTTTTTCACAGAAGACTGTTTAAATAATCTTTACTGAAATTTATTAATTTATAAAACAAACTAGATCTACATTTTTGCGGAAGGTTTTTTTCAAATGCACAATTTTCTCTTTTACATCATTTTATACATCATTGTCGTTCAAATTGAGCAGATTCAATGCTGTTTTAGAATAAAACACGTGGACCAAGATGTCATTAACAGTCTGAAAGAAAATATAAACAGCTCTACCAAGAAAGTGTACGATAAAATTTCATATGTATCTGTAGAAATAACACAAGATGCATCGAAAACATGTATTAAATTGGTGATTATCGAAAAGAAAGCTGAGCCGAAAAACACTACCTCGAAAAATTTTACTTCATTTTGTAAAATTGAGACGTTTATTGTTTTAAGGGATACTACATCTACTGGAGAACGTGAAGATATTACAAAAGAAGCAAATGGAAAAGAGTATCAATTTTTAATGGCTGACAACATAACATATGAGGTTTTGAATGAAGATTATCACGAAATAATCATATATAATGTCATTGATACTTATACGTTTAAAATATCGAAATAAATAATTTAATTACGTTTTTTTTATCACATAGATTTAACATTTAATAATTAACAATGAACAATAAATAATAACAAAATAACAAAATAAAACACTTGACATTAATTAGATTCGTTTGTATTAATTTAAATCGTAGCACAATTTAGGATTATTTAACAGTTGCATACATTTATAAATATTTCGCATTCCAACGAATTGCGTGTCGTAATTTCTAAAAAATGTAAAATTTATCAGTAAAAATATTACCCCATCCTAGCACCTCTCGAGATTCTCCTTTTTCCAAAACCATGAGTGAAAAACCCAGGTCTATTTTTCATATATTCCATCACTTTTTGATCAAAATCTGAAACATCTGCCCGCACATCCAACCTCAAATCATCATCTTCCATTCCCATTATCAAACATGCTGAAAAAAACACGACAAACACTTTCAAAAGTAAAAAGTTTATCATCTTGCTTAGAATAAAGTGTTTATAAATTAATTTTAAAATAAAACAAATATATAATTATTGTGAGAGTAAAAGTCAGTCAGTAATTCACGCTTTATCTTGATCAATAATTATTTTAATAAATAAAAATTATTGCAATTATAACAAACCAAACCTAATGGGACTAGTAAAAATTTAATTAATTTTAACAGAGTTCCGTTTAGTTGTAATGTATTGTAGAATATTTCCTATAGGAGCTTGAATAGCAGCTGTAACAAAAAGCGAGACTAGAAAATTTACCACTACGAGACCAAAATAGAAAATGAACTAAATATTAATATGAATATTAGTAAAATTAATTATAAATGTATTGGATGTAAAAAATGAATTACATGTGTCGATAATTGGAAATATAAGGGATTATTCATGGTCATGTAAACATATTTGTATACAAGAACGTGAGTTAAATATACTGTGAACGTGAGGCGACTGAGAAATTTGAAAATGTCATGCGAGAGGAATTGGTTTAGATATACTAAAAAATAATTAATTTTAATTATTATTATTTATTTTTTCTAAAAGTAAATTACTATAGTTGTTTGTTGAACAGACGTAAATTATCCATGCCACGTTTAAAGCTACATAAACCGGTGCCAGTGCATTGTAAGAAGTTCTGAGAATATTTGAAGTCGGCCCCAATAATAATGGATTGTAAACATGTAAAAATGCGAAAAATAATGCGATAAAGAGAGCAGATATTGAATGAATTGTCATCTAAAAAAATAAAAATAAAAATTAATAATAAAATATTTTAATTATATTAAAATATAAATTCACCTTGGATAAAACCCACCGATCTTTTGCAACTTTTGCTTTATACAGAGCATACCCAGCCAAAATTCCAATAATGTAAGAGTGGACGTGACAGATTGTGGGATAATACAGTGTAATGACCATATTAAATCTACAGTTGATAAAATGTTGATAACTTTTTTTACTTATAAAAAATTACACGTTTTTCACTGCTGCAACTCCGGAATTAACATACGTTGGGTAATCGTTAGTATAACTATAAAAAGAAGCTCTCAATGCGATTAAAATAATTAATATTATTGAAGTAAAGATTCCAGTTTTGGGACGTCTAATAATTAAAAAATAAAAAAATACTATAAATATTATTTTAAAAAGTTACTTAAACATAAATATTATCAATAACGGAGATAAAACAAACATTTGTGTATCTGAAGCCACATACCACAACCATCTCATACACTAGAATCAATTAATTAATTTTTTTCCAAAATGATATATTATATAATTATTTTAATTACAGGTCTGTCTCGAACACCATAAATAGTTTGGATTAAAAAGTAATTTTTCCATGCAGATTCTTCACAATGATGAACCATTTCATTCCTGTGGGTATATTCATAATTTTCCGTATAATTAACCAAAAAATTTGTATAGTATAAAAGCGTGATAAAATATAGAGGAAATAGCCTAAAAATAATTAATTTAGATATTTAAAGTTAAAAATTAATAATTTAATTACCGAGCGATTCTTAACAAATAGTGCCTCGTCCAACCAAAATGGAATACTGATTTAGCCTTTTCAAGTCTCTGAAACATGCTATATGACATGAGTAGAGCTCTGAAAATAAAATTTTATAAAATTATAATTAAAATTATAATTTCATACGATATGACAAAGAACGTGTCAACTGTTTGAAAATTTAGGAAAAATAACAGTACGAATCTAGTAGATCGTAGGGGCTTTACAATGCTCAGAGGGTTGGCTATTTTAACATAAAATGTAAATATTTTTAGGGGAATGTTATAAATTTATATAATATTTTCTCAAATTATTTTTTATTTTTTTATTTTTTTATTTTTTTATTTTTTTATTTTTTTATTTTTTTATTTTTTTATTTTTTTATTTTTTACGCGCCAAAGTCATAGTATCTCCAATATAATGTCCGTATACAATTCCCAAACAAGCTGTAAACCTGATGGCGTATATGCAAGTGATTTCGATATTTTTTGACAAATTTCCAATGGTCAGGTTGCATATAATCTTTAGATTGTTTAAAATTGAGAAAGCATTGATTATTTTGTTTTGCTCACCTACAAAAAAGTTTCAAAAATTATAAAATAATCATTATAAATACATTTGAAAATGTAACAACTCATTAAATCGTATATTGTCGCAAAGGCTTCAAGTAAAACAAAAAACAAGAAAATACATATCAATATTTTGTGATGAAATGTATACTGAGCCTCTTTTTTTTGTTGTAATAGTTTTTCACATGAAAGGTAGACTAGAAAAATGTAATTTATTTTATTTTAAAATTAAATTTGCTTACCTGAGCTGCCTATAATCTTGTATAAATACTTGATTCTGATGGCCAAGTCGTAACGGCAGTGGGATGGGATACATACCGTTAAAGTGGGGTAATTCTGATATAATAATTTAAAAAATAAAATAAAAAATCATTAAAGTTTGTAAAATTTTTTGAAAAGTGGTTTTTCTAAAGAAAAAAAAAGTACATATTTTGGCATATAAGTCTCCATTGAACACGAATTCATTTCAATTGTAACATTTCCAATCTTCACGTTTTTTAGTTCCTTACAAGCATCCACAGATCCATAAAACTTGAATCTGGCATATTGTATCCCTGGAAGTGGTTTACCTGTAGCGTCCAACACTATAAATAATGAAAAACGGGAAAAAATGAATAATAAAATCAGGTAAAACACGTAAAAAAATTAATTACCTTTCATAAATAGCTTTTTATCATTATAAATCAATTTCATCTCTTCTACGCACTTTGGATGGAAATATCCATCATGATCCGTGTCGTGGCTAACCATCAAATGTAGGAACAAAAGAAACAAGACTCCAATAAAGCTCTTCATTGTATTTTAATTTTAATTAAAATAAAATTTCTAATAATAATTTCATCAACACATTTAAATTTTAAGCCTCTTCAACTTTATTAGTAAATTCGTTAAACAAACAAGATAAATAAATTTATAATTTCAATATCAATTTTAAGTATATTAATTTTTACTGTTTGATTACATAATATAATCTCATTAGAAATACACTGAGCCTTAGAAAATTTTGAAACGATTCAGAGATTTAATTGTATTTTGGCAGGGTATTGTCAGTGTCATTTATAAATTCAGTTTTGTTTGTTTTGATTGTTTCGGGTATTTCTTTTTTTTCGTCTGTAAATGGAGCTACTTTGATGGAAGTGTACTGTTTACTACGTTTTCTTTTTTTCTTCTTTACTTTGTAATAGAGGATAAAGAGAAAGTCGCACCACATTTCTAAAAATTCGAAAATTGTCAACACGGAAAATCCAATAAAGAGTCCCAATGTTCCTCCTATATCAGACAAAAGAGAGAATAACTATAAATGTTATAATAATTTTAAAATATTTTAATTTTAAACCTCATATTGCGGATCTTCAATTATTGTTTTGTGGTAATGTTCCTGATAGAATATATGAACTCTCACTATATTTCTCCGAAGGTTATCTAGAGCGTAACCTCGTTGTTCTCCTTTCAAGTCTTTTAGTATTAGTTTTTCCATCTTTTGTGTGGGCCAATCGGCATTTGAGGAAAATTTATCATAAGACACAAGTCTAAATTATTATAATTATAATATTTTTTTGATATAAAATTAATATAAAATTATATTCAATTATACTCGCAAGGCGGTAAACAAGTACAGTTGAGCTTATCCAAATTGAACATTTTCCTCACATGAGCCATACAGGTCACTAATTTAAATTAAAATAAATTTTTTTATGTTAAAACTAACAGTCCTTTTTATTATGCTCGTTGCACACAGGAATCTCTTTCCTAAACCCTTCATTATACACGGGAATTTCAAAACTTGAGCAGTCACATGAATCAATAATGTACTTTTGAAGACAAGTTTTCCAGCACGCCTAATAAAAAAATTGGGTATGCGCCGGACATTTGCTAAATTGCTAATACGACAAATTATCAACAAAATGAAAACATTCCTAAAACTTCATCTTTATCTATAATATTTTTTTTTTGGTAGTTTTTTTAAATTCATACTGATTTAACGAAAAATAATTTAAAATGTTCAAAAAATTTTTATTTTTATCTTAAATATTATTTTTTAATAGTTTTTAGAATATATTTTTATTTAATTTTGATAATTTTGAAAACATTTAAAAACGTTGGTTTTAGGTTAAAATTTTTCTTTTGCAAATAGTCGGATATTTTAAAATAAATTATTCAACTATTAATTACATTAGTTCCGTACTTGACAGGATAAACTTTCTCATAAACGTTTTTATCAGCATGACTGGAAGTTGTATTGACGCAAGGACTATGAGGAGCACCACATCTATAATTGGTCGTCTTTTTGAGAGCAATCGAAGTGTACTTTCCCGGACTAACCCATTCCCCTTGCTCGTCTGGAAAAGGGAACGTACGTTGATCATGTATCACAACTTTAGCTCCAGCGGCATTCACAGTGGTATATTCCTTTTGATTAATATCCATAATCAAATCAAGACCTAAATTTCCTCACCGTCATTTGAAGAAAGTGGTTCATCCTGTTGAAAATCTAAACAAGATCACAGCCCATTAAAAATTATATAAAAAATCTGCAATGAAATTCTCAAGGTTTTAAATTTAAAGGCACAAATCTACGCCATGTAATCTTATTCAGAGTTTCCAATCATTATTTATTTTACCGTAAGACATCCCCGGACGGTATGATTCATATACTGTTTTATTAGACCAGCCAGAGTTGAACGTAAAGCAATTTCCGTGCATTGGAGAATAAACGAGTGTGAAATCTCTGAAATTTTAATTTTTTAAAACTTTATAAATGTCAAAATTGTACTTATCCATGTTGCATTTTTTCCCATCAAAACGACAATTTTTAATTATATCTTGTACTTTATGGCCAATTTGATTTCTATCTTTAATAGGTATAGTGTTGAAATCGTGCAAAAATTTTTCATTTTCCGCATTGTTTCTATAAATGTAGTAGTCGATTCCTTGAGATAATTTTTGTTTTACTGAAATTAAAATTTTTTATATTTATATAAATTAAAAAAGTTAAACATTACTTCTTTGCTTTTCAATCTTCTTGTCATTCCAATCCTTACTTGAATAAGTAGTGTCAATTGATTCGTCTAAATGTTTTACAAATTACAAAAATTAAAAAAAATAAACCCAACTTACCTAGTTCACCTTGAATCGAAATGTAAGTCAAATTCTTGTTTGTTCGTAAATTGTAGCTATTTAAAGCAGATTTTTTAACAGGGTTATTATTACACACGGTAACTGCCGGAAATGTTTGAGATCGAATATAGTCATAACTAGTGTTGACATTAACAGCGAAACTGAAATATTTATCTATTAATTTGTAACAATTGTATCCAGCACTCGAAAGAGCCATAATAATAAGACACATCCACAGAATCTTTTTTGGCTTTCCTAACGGAAATAAATAAAAATTTATAAAAAAATTGATGAAAAAAAATCCCACCTCTTGATCCGTGCAAATGGGGCAATCCGTGAGCAGCTGTCTGCGATAAATAACCATGAACGACGTTTGAATATTTTAAATGACAATCGCTGTTACTATCACTGTCATCTCCATCTGGTGATAGAACTCCATAAAACATTCTCGACTTTTTGGACGAATTTTGACTCATGGACATTATCTTGTAATTTATCTATCTTTTAAATATAAAATAAAATGCGCTGTTATTGTGACGTAGAATTTTTACGAAAATTGAAAAATGGTATAAATGTTGTATGTGTTGTATATTTTATTTGTTTAATTTACTAACAAATATTTACTAAAAGGTTATTTTACTCCAGCTACTAACACGTAGTTTAGGCTTCATCTTTTTAAAAAATCCTGGTTGTGTCTGGAAATTTTTTTGTTTAAAATTTATTTTTTACATTTTTTCATTCCAATTTTGTGTCGGGGGTAAATTTTGAGAGAAATGGGGTAAGGAATTTTCAATAATATTTTGGGTGTTGTAATTATCAGTATTGAATGAAAATTTTGAAGCATCCTTCATTTCATTTGGTAGTTTTATAATAGGTTGATTTGTAGAAACAATAGAGTCAATTGTGGATTTGGCGGGGTCTATTATCACGTTTTTTAAGGGTTCAGTGTGAATTACATTTTTGCGATTTGCATTTACAACTTTACGACATAGTAGGTATCCCAAATCTGAAATTATTTCAAAAAATTCTATAAATGTCATTGCTGAAAATCCAATGTAGAGGCCTAGGATACCACCAATGTCCGAAATGAGAGAGAACAACTAGAATAATACATTTTTTAAAGTAAATAATTAATCAAAATTACTGCATATATATACATAGAACACGTTTTTAATTATGAGAGAGTATTTTTAGTTTTAAAAACATTGTATAATGATTAAAAATGATTAAAAATTTGAAAATGTGTCAAGATATAAAAAAATAAATATTTACTATAAAATGTAGAGAATGATTTTTTTCCAAAATTAATATTTGTAAAATTGTTTACCAAATAACTGGGTTCTTCTTTTATCGTCTCATAGTTGAATTCCTGATAGTACACATTTAATTGCAGTATATTTTTTGAAAAGGTATCATTTTTCTCATCATTGTCTATTGTATCCTGTAAACGACTGTTTTTTCTCAATTTTTCCTTCAACAAGTCCTAAAATAAACAGATTTTTTAAAAATTAATAAATTATTATTATTTTATAATTATAAATTGTATAATAAAACCTTGTATTTTATATTGGGCCAATTTGACAGAGATATAGTACCGCCAAATGTTGTTTCCCTGTTATAAAATATTATTATATAATTTGATATAAAGATATTACTGACAAGGAGATGGACAATTACAATTTAATTTGTTTCTATTGTAAAATTTTGTTATATTTTTGGCACATTTATCTAAAATTAAAATACATTATTTATTTTTTATTTATTGTTAAAATGTAACCTTCTATTTTATTAGAGGGGTTACACATTGAAACATTTTTATACCCAAATGCATTACCATAAGAAGGTATTTGCAGGTTTGAACATTCACACCTATCAATCAAATATTTCTGAAGGCAGGTTTTCAAACAAGACTTAAAGTTGATTATTAATATTTTTTAATTAATTAATTTTATTTAATTATTTTGATTTTTACCTGAGTGTTGTATCTAACTGGATAAATCTCTTCGTAGACGTTCCTAGTAATATTTTTTACTGTAATGCTGGTACAATCAGTATAGCCCTTCCCATATCTTGATATACTGGTTTTTCGTAAAGCAATTGAAGTTAAAAGGCCGGGGCTTACGTTAAATCCTTCATCTAGTAAATTACTAATGTTCTATATTTTTTGGTTACCTTCTGGAAATGGCATAATTTTCTGAGCACTAATTATAACCTTTATTCCAGCTGAAGCAGATAATTGAGGTACATATTCTTCTTGATTGATAAATACTGTAAGTTTAAGACCGTGCTGTTCACCTGGCTTATAGCTCCTATAAATAGGGTGGGTTATATTCCACCCCGAATTAAAAATGTAACAATTTCCGTGACTTGAAGAATAGTAACTCACAAAATCTCTACAATTTAATATTATTAGTTAGGATAAGTATAATTATTATTTTATATTTTTACTTTTTAATGCATGCATATCCGTTGTAATTACATTCAATGATTATGTCACTGAAATCGTAACCCATCGTTTTGCGATCTTTCAACGTTTTTTTATCCAAAATATAAAGAACCTTATCACGCTCGTCAACAAGTACATCTGAATATCTCCCAGCTTCATCTTTATACTCTCCGAATCCAAAAACAGATTCCATTATTTCATCTTTTGAAACATTTACATTGTCCTCTTGGTAAGCGTCCGTTTCTTTAATATTTGGGTCTCTATCCTCAATGTCAAATTCTATTCCAGCAAAGTCTGTTGCATCTTCATTTGGATCATAAGTTCCTTCAAAAATATCATTAAATTCACTAGAAAGAGGATTATTTTTAATTTCAATATTTTCAATGAATTTTGTGTCAGGAGGGTCAGTTACTTCAGAATCTGTTTCTATATTTATATCTGCGTCAAAATCTTCATCTTGATCTGCATTATTATTATTAATTCATATCAGACTAATCACTCACGTGTTTCTTCTTCATCCGGTTCGTTAACTTTCTCATTATTTTCAGTTTCGTCGCTATTTTCTTCCTTTTCGTTATCAACTTTTGCTTCATCCGACGCAATTTTTGAAAATTCATTCTCTTTAGCTGAATCTACATCAGATTCTACTGCTTGTTTTTCCTCTTCTTTTTCTTCACTGGTTTGTACATCTTCATTTTCTCTTTTTCTCCTTCTATTCGCACTTTGTTCATTGAACGTTCGATAAAGAATATCAGACTTTAATTTTGAAATTTTAATGGGATTATTATTACAAACGGTGACTCCCGGGAATATTAAATTTCGTTCATATTTTAATTTTAATACCACGTCCACATCGAATGCGACGTATTTGTTGATTAAAAGATAAGAATTGTATATCAACCCTCCTAAGGTAGTTATAAAAATGACTGTCCAAAAAAGGGTTTTTAAAAGTCCTTTAGCTTTGGATAATTGAGGGAATACAACATCCTAGATTTTTTTATTTTATAATTTTTTTAATCAAATTTTATACAGTCATTCGCTCATTGAAACTTTGAATAATGTGTCTCATATTCATTCGACTTTCTTGAATCTCGTCATTAACTTTTTTCTCAGGCATGATTTTTTTACTTTTCAAAATTTTTCAAGTTTTTTAAATATTTATAAATTTGTACAAATATTATTAAAATAATTAACAGTCTTAAATTTGATTAGATACAATCAGATTCACAAATTGCAGACCATAATAAAAGGTCATTATTATTACTTTCCAATAATAAAACGTGCAACCAATTGCATTGTCTGTATTTTATATTATCCCAAGTTGTAATTCACAACGTTTTTAAATTTTATTTTTTAATTTCCTGGACATTACTGTCATTTATATGACAAACAGAAGGTTACGTTACTTTGCCTATGTGTCTATTTTAATAATACTAGGATCCAGCATCGTTTCTACAGTATTTTGTTTAGCATTACAACATTTATGAGAAGCAAGATATATCAAATCAGAGAATAATTCGAAAAATTCAAAAATTGTCATTGCTGAAAACCCGATATAAAGTCCCAAAATACCCCCAATGTCCGAAATGAGAGAAAAAAGCTATATAAAATTATATTAATACATTTTTTATTAAATAATGCTAACCAGGTAATTGGGTTCTTCTTCGATTGTTTCGTAGTTAAATTCTTGATAGTATACGTTGACTTGAAGAAGAT
Source organism: Coelogynopora nodosa (assembly GCA_034780555.1). Lineage (NCBI taxonomy): Eukaryota > Metazoa > Platyhelminthes > Proseriata > Coelogynoporidae > Coelogynopora > Coelogynopora nodosa. Next base: position 65,382 of record JAUZND010072212.1, read on the forward strand.
TTTGCGAAAAACTGTCTGTATTGTATTTTGTATCAGCGTTTATGATTTTTTTAAACGATGCTTTAGATTTGAGAGAGTTTTTCAGATCGGTCTGTGATAATAAATGTAACAATTAAAATAATAAATACATACCGCATATTTAATATTTGGCCACAAAGATGTTGAAATGGCTCCCGTAAACACCGTCTCCCTAAATGGAATAATAAAATTGTACTATACCAAATTTAAAAGACTGACATGGGGAAGGACAATCGCACGATAGCTTATTTCTATTGTACAGTTTTGTTATTTCATCAAAGCATTTACCTAAACAATAATTTATTTATAAATAAGTATGTAATCTTACTTTGCACTGGATCGCTGACTTTACATATACCTACACTTTTATAATTAAACGCTGAACCATATGAAGGGATTTGTAAATATGAGCAATTGCATGTGTAGATCAAATTTTTCTGATAACACGTTTTCAAACAAGCCTTTATAATTAAATTTTTTTAAATGAACAAATAAATCACATACCGGTGTATTATACCTTACAGGATACAATTCCTAAAAATTACAATCATTGTAAATTTATAATTATAATATTATTAATATTGATATCAACATTGATTCAACAACCTCATATACGTTTCTCGTAATATTCCCTTTTGTTATGGTCGTACAATTAGTATATCCATTTCCATATCTTTTGATGCTAGTTTTTTTCACCGCTATATTTGTCAGTAATCTCGGACTAACGTCATACCCTTCATCTATAAAATTTTATTATTTTTATTATTATTTTATTTTACATACCGGCTGGAAAAGGCATAATTTTTTGCGCGTGAATTATAACTTTAATCCCTGCGCCTTGAACCAATTGCTGCATATATTCATCTTGATCCAGAAAAAGAGTCATTCTTAACCCGTGTTGAGCTCCAGCTTTATAACTTCTGTAGGTTGGATGAGTTGTATTCCAACCTGAATTGAACGTGTAGCAATTGCCGTGGGATGTAGTGTAAAAGTTGACAAAGTCACTTAAAAAATTAAATTATTTACAGTCCCCGTCAGCTACATGAGCTATGAAAATAAATCCTTTTAAATTGAATAAAATTTAAATTTAAATGGTGAGTAAGGTGTAGAACAGTTAAATTAAGCCAGCGCAAATATTTAAAATTCGTAAAAAGGAAGTCTATGACTGACCAATTAAACCAATGGAAAACCAAACAAAATAATTAACGTTTCTATAATAATAAATAATTAGAATGAACATAAAATTTATTTAAGTTTATAAAAATTATAATTTAATTAATTACTAGTAATTATCTGTAAATGAGTTGTCTCTAAAAATTAATAAATATTTAAATTTTATAAATATTTTACGTATCTGAATTATTAGTCTCTTCATTTCCGGATTCACTATCCCCATCTTCAATAATGCGGTCAGCAAACAATTGAGAAATTAACTTATCGGTTTTTCGAATACAACCAGCCACAGTGTCGGACTTTACATTTTCAAAGGCCCTATCCAGTCGCTCTTTGAGTATAGTTAAATTTGTTCCAATGCAGTATTGCCTTCCAACTTCCCCTTTTGTAATTGCCCATATCAACTCAATTGGGTTAAGATCCGAGTGATACGGGGGACTAAACACTACTTCATGCCCTTCAGCTTCCGCCATGCTGCAAATAACAGGTTTAACATTATCTTTAACATACCCTTCTACTTTGGACCATAATTCAATTTTTAAATCAGTATCATTATAAGGTATATTATTGTTTTCACAATAACGAATAAATACATCTTTTTTATTAGACATTTTCGGAACGTCCGATGGAAGATTTTTATGATATTTCGCATTGTCCATTACTATGAGACAATTTGATATTTCTTTTTCCCTCAGGCACTCCAATAAAGTCGTCATCCAACCAACAAAATAACTATGATTGAACATACCATGGTAATCTTTCTTTTTACCGCCTTCGAAAATATCGATAGTAGGTTTCAGGAGTTCACATTCTTGATCAAGATCATTACCTTCGC
>JAUZND010072213.1:0-38979 GCA_034780555.1 Coelogynopora nodosa
CTCTCTCTCTCTCTCTCTCTCTCTCTCTCTCTCTCTCTCTCTCTCTCTCTCTCTCTCTCTCTCTCTCTTTCTCTCTCAAAACTGTTGTTACTGAATTTTCAATTTTTCAAAAAACCTTATTATAGTGTAAATCATTCCACAATGGTGACCAATTTTGTAAGCGCATCTCATTAAATGTTTATTTATTTTTTTATAAAAATTAAAAGCTATGCTTGTTATTATTTTTCTGTGAATGTGACTATATATATTTTAAATGGACGAGTTTTCTTGTTATTTGTTTTAAGAATAGATTAATTAAATTTGAAAAACTATATAATTAAGTGAATGTTTATGCACAATAAATAATAATATATGTTACAATTTGAAATGTACTTCTTAATACATTTTGTTTGACAATTACCTTCTATAATCCAAATGTAGTTTTTTTTCATAATAAAAAATTCTCAATTTATTTATTACAAAGGAATGAGGCAATATTCCAATATAAAAATACGAATAAATATAGAAATAACATCACATCATAGTGTCAACAATTTGTAATCGCTTTGTATAACGAACCCATTAAGCCGGCAAATTTTGTGTTGTCTTTTCTAATTCCCTCAGAAAAATTGACAATCTATACAGGGCTTAGTTGACTCTTAAGCTTTGTCCCATTTTTGCCGGTTAGCAGCCCTGCTTATGGTCACATATTATAAATATAATATGCCATTTTCAATCGTGAGACCCCCCGTTCTGGCAATCTTTTTTACTAATTATGATAACCATCCAAGTCCAATCAGCGTTGAGATTTTTTAAGCTCGTTTGGTTTTTTAAGAGCCAGCCGTCAGAACTATCTTCGAGGCGTTTTTTGTGTTCCCTTTGAACGATATTGCCCCCTTGTCGCTAACGCCCAATAATTGGAAGATTTTGTAGCCAGTCTTCCCGCCTTGTGCCTCCTTTTCCATTGTCAATGAGGGGATCTCGACCGTCTTTTGCGGATTAGACGTTGTATCATGGTTTTTTTGACGTGAGCCAGTTGGCTTAATTTTACGTGATTGTCTTTTTTGTTCAATCAAAAGTGAATGAGTGGGATAATTCGCAATTTAAGCAACTAAAAAATAATATTCAAAAACGTGTGATGCATACTGTTTCTATTTGTTCGTGTATGCTACAAATGTTTGTATAAATATAATTATACATTTATGCGATATGAGTATATATTTCAAAATAATATATACTATAATTGTTTAATTACATAATATAAACTGAGGTAGTCACTAGTGGTTTAAATTAGTCATATATTTAATTAAACTACTCCACAACACTGTCTTAAATGTTCCAAGTCTGACTCAAGTGCTCATTTTGAGATACAAGCCAGAACACATACTCCACGGTTTTACCTTCCTGCCAACGCACGTGATTTCCAATTATCATTATTCTTTATCTCTATCATTAAATTTGTATCTGCGCGCGGTACATTGTTAGTTAGAAACTTTCTGATATACGTGTAGTTATGCGTTTTACCGATTCTTTTGTTCCAAAGGCTTTGTATTCAGCCATTATTCAGTTGGTCCGTTGGAAATTTATTTACATTGTCGATTATATAAACTGCGTGTTTCGAAAGCAAGCACAATCATCTATTATATTTACATTGTTCTTTATGATAATTTAGTACATGTATTTCCGGGGGTATTTCCATCTGGACTCAGCCTGTACTGACCCTATATATATTAAAAATGCTGTATTCACTTCTACGTTTGTTTAATTTTTTACCATAGATGTATATTGTATTCTGTCGTTTTCAACGTTTGTAAGCATTTAACACGTATCTAAGTATACAGCACTCATCTTTCGTGTCTCCTAACAGGAGTAAAGTCTTTCTTCATTATTCGTTGTGTAAATATATTTTACTCGCTCCTATATATCTAAATTGTTTTTACATGTTTGCTATGTATATATATGGCTTTTAATTTTATTGCATTGTATAAAATGACATAGCTCTTTTTCATAGTCCATTGTGATACGATTACTATACTAGTTATATATGAGTATAGAATAAGATTACTCATCATTTACATAACTTTTTTATGGCTTTATTTCATTAAGAATCTGCAAATATTTATTACATATGTGGTTTAATTTCTATAATTTGTTTTAGTATATTATAAATTAAACAAGTTACAAAAAATGAAAAAGGGTATTTCTTAGTGAACATTTTTTATTTTAAAGTTTTAATAATTTTTTGTTATACATAATTACGAACATAACAACGTCAGCTATTTGCTATAGTTCTAATAGGTAAATAACACGTTACCAAAAATATGTTCTATATTGTTTTGGATCGATCGACTTCTTCAGTGGAGTATAACATTACTGATTAATAGGTTTACCTACATCCATGTGCTATATCTTTTGCTCAACATTGTCGCTTCGAAATAAAGAACTCGGCGTATTAATCTTTATTTTTAATCAGTTCAAAGGAACGTCATCAATTAGTAGTCTTATTGACTAGAGCTGTCGTTCCCCATCTATGGCTTGTATGCACCTCATCATTGAGGCTGATCATCCCACTGAAAAAGGATTAATGTAACATTGTCGTATTTAATCGAAAATGTTGTCTACATAGGCTACTATACTATAATGTAGAATATCTACAATGTGTATTACATACTGAATGTGATGAACTACGCCTCCTTATTATATAATACACAGGGGCTCCTTCCTCAAAATATATGGAGTATTTTTCTAAAACAAATTATTTAACAGAGTCTGTGATTGTGTTTCTTTCTTGTGCAGCGAATCACACATACACAACCCCTTTGTTTCTCAATTAAACAACGGAACTTAATTCATTAAGAGGGTAGGAACTGTATCACAAATAAAGAAGGTCGAGAGAAAGAAGAAAAAAAGGGGAATAGGGGTAGAGGAAAGTGGAAATTCCTGTGTACAGTCTCAACATTTTCGGCGGTACTAAAGAATTTAGAAAGCTCAAATTTCACCCCCTGATTCTGTTTGTTCATAATTTTAATTAATATGCAAGACTATAACAGGTTTATATTTAACTAGTTATAACGTTTAATTAAAAGATTGATACGAAGCAAGAGCATGCGTTTAATAAATATCATTATTTATAATAGCTTGCATTAATTAACTTCTTTTCAATTCATTATTTATAAATGTGTCATTATATATATATTTTTATATATTAACTGTTTTGAATTTATTAGAGACATTAAAATACACTGCATATTCATATATTATAAGAATACGGGTAATGCTAAATGAAGGGGTTTAAAATATATACATGAGTATATTTTTAATCTTAGCCTTATTTCTAGAGCAATTAATTATTTTTTTAAACTTTACATTATTCATATATATAAATATGATTCTGATTATGAATAGAAGACATTTCTCCATTGATATATATAATGAACTATACCATGTATGGACTTATTTATATATTTTCAGCCATTTAATAATTTTTTAATCGTTATTAATGTATTTCAAAATATTTTCCTTAAAATAATTCATTACTGTGAAAATATGTAACAATAAATACATTTAAAATATTTCCGGTTTTATTTAAAAATAGTTTAATATCAATTTTATTTGCTTTTAATTTATACAATTTTTTTCTTGATTTAACTACATAATTATAATATATTCAAATATTATGATAATATATGATATCCGTAGTATTATATTGTTTTATTATTAATAAAAGTTATCACATATAATACTGTATAGAACACTTTTTAAAGGTTGTTATTTTACTTCTATCTATAAACATGAAAATTTTGACTCGTTGATGAATTTTTAGCGCGTTATTCTGACAGCTTGTTATGCGTTCTCTCTTGAGCTGGTTTAGCACCCAATGGAGCTAATTTCTTGAGCTTTTCCTCCAAACTCTCTCTAATAAGTCAATTAGCTCCGGCCGGGGTCTGGAACTGTTTCCTGCAGATTGGGTTTTGGGATTGTAATGCGAATACATGCAATTAAGTTAGAAGCCCTCGTTCTAACTTGAAAGCTTCCTTTTCTGCAGCTTACTTGTCACTCCCCCTCTCCCCGCCTCTCTCTCTCTCTCTATCTTCATTTCCCAAGTCGTCTTTCTTAACTCATAACTAGTAGCCACCACTAAGAAGCGACCACAGATTTCGAGTCTGTGCCTTGCTCGATCTTGTTGGTGTCTCAAATTGAGTTAATGTCATTTATCGACCAACGGTATTCATAATTAAGAATTGCTGGCCGAGTGGATTAGAAACTACTTTTTGGGAGGTTGCGCCCATTAATTTGACTTGAATGACGCGGACACATGATTAGTGCTTATTTAGGTCGTGGAATTGTATTAACGTTGGAGCGATGGGACGGTCAACTTTTGCCAAATTTGGCGTCCCTTTTTAAGAAATGCTTTCTCAGGAGATTAATACTATGAGATTTCGTCTTGTAGAAGCGGACTTCCCCCCTTTCGCTGCCTATACTTCCCCACTCAGCGACTGTAAGTTTGGTTTTCTGAGAGTTGATTGCAAACCAGACTAATTATCTCTTTTGCATACGATATGATGGCTTGATTAGTGTTCAATCAGGATGGATATGCAAGCGGGGGTGCTGGGATTCCTCGACTTGAGGCCTGATTGAGTTCCCTAGTCCCCGCGTCTCTCCCCTCCCCCGTCCTCTCTCATCCCTCCTCTTATAAGCGCCGACTTGTCTCTTCCTATTTTCTTACTGCCTGTGCTGTGCTATACTGCTGCTTTCTTGGTCTATAACTCAACTCTTCTATTTTTGTGATTAGTTTTATTTCTCCTTCTTTCCATACCCTCTTCTGCTCGGTTCGTTGTTTCACGGTCTGTCGAGCGTCGAATACGTCTTCATAATATTGTGTCGTGAGTACTCGCTTTCATCGAGGCCTAAACTATTTCCTTGATAGCACACAATAAAGTTCTCATGCTTTTAGAGCTGTCTGTTTGACAAGTGTGAGTAATTCACAGACGTATTATCATCAGCTGACTAGTGCGAATATTACAGGTAGATATCAGTGGTATTCCTTGTTCACAGAAAATGTTTATAATTGAAATAAATCAATAAATCATTTTAAAATCGCACCCTTTTAGTGATAGATTAGCAGATCTTTTATTCCTAAAAGTTTGTTACACTTGCTATTCTATAATCTTCTTTCAGTTAAACAATGGTAACCTATGGAGAGGCTGATATGGAAACTACAGAAAACGGTTACCATAATAACAACATGTCTCTTACATCGTTCAAGCCTATAATGACGACTGGTAACCCCTGTTTCTACAGTGAGATTGCTGATTTAAGGATTGCAGTAGTCGATACGTTCATGTGGATGGAAGGTCAGCCCCCTTCTTGTATCCTGTTTTTGTGTGATTCGTCCACTACAGATAATGTTTTCATTCAAACACCTGCATCTGATGCAACAGGACTCAAGTTTACACGACCTAACCAATATCACAACTGTCCCGAAATAAATCTAGTTGTTATTATTCATATCTATCCGGAAACGGGCTGTCTTTCGCTCTCCTGTTTTACAGTACAACAGATAAATTCATCCACATCATTAGTCTTTGAAGACACTGAAAATGTACTCCAACTAAGGTATAAGCTAGAAGACTTTATATCCTCATTAGTGCTGTCATCAGTAGTGAAGGTTGAAATGACCGACTTGCTAACCGGAGGAGAAAGCCCGCTTGTTTCACAATCCAACGCCTCAAAAGCATGGCAACTGGACCAGCATAACCTCTGCCTGCCCTGTCAACGACAGTATCAAACGGTCGAAAGTTTCCTCGACCACGCTGCCTCTGTACACAGTCTCCAAGATGTAGAATCTTCCAAGGATCACCTGACCTTTCGAATGATCTTCTCAGACGCTCTCTACCAGCTGCAACACTTACGGGTCAACCCTGCCTCACTCAACAGTGTCGCCAGTATGAGTCACAGCAGCAACAAGGAGAACGAAGAGGCTGATATCGATGCGCCCAGCCCCTCGGGTGGCGGCGGACCTCTCGAGATCGACTTCGCCCCTCGAAGCGTCGACAGCTTGAGCCAATCTCGTCAGGCGCTCCAGTCTTCCAATTCGCCCACCCACTCCTCGGTGCCAACAGAGACCCCCTTCGTTTCCAGGTTCACCACTTCGGCGGGCGGATCCCCGGTTAGTTCGACGACACCCTTTTCTGCTGTTCCTCCGACTTTTGCGGCCTCGGCAGGTGCGGCTCTGTTGGCTGCCACTGGGGGATTACCAGCCCCGCCGTTGGGCCTGCCGTCACTCAACCAGTCTCAGATGAATTTCATCTTTTCGTTGGCCGCTCAGGCGCATGCGCAGTCACAGCAGCAGCAAGCTAAGGTAGATCTCGGCCCGGATGTAAAACCGATGAGGCCATTTGTTTTTCGAAGAAAGGTGTCGTCTTTATAACGACATTTAAATATCGATATAAGTATTATATCAGTAGTATGATAATAATGTTATGAAAAATATGTTATGGACAAAATTATTGTATATTTAAAAATTTTAAGTATTAGAATCAAGGTATTTGGTTTATATATTTTTATATTTACAAAACATGTGAATAGGTTAAATTGACGACATTAAAGTTGTTACATTCCTATTACGCGGAAAGAACATTTCATTTGGTTATATTGGTGGTACATTGCTTGTGTATAACCTTTCTTTATAAGCCTTATCAATTTTTATTTCGAATTTAAAAATTCTTTAATAAAAATATAATTATTTTTTATAATATATCCTTATTTTAGTTTATGTCTATACAGAAGTGTGTATGTACAGTTTAATTGACAACTTCATAATATGACACGATTACTACTTATATCCTTTTTTTTATTAATCGAATCATAATTCTACATTTCTGTTAATTTTTAATCAAATCGTAAATTCTTTTATACTCCTTTTGTATTGTATGTTATAATAATACAGATAGTAAGTAAATTATTATAAATTAAGCAGTCAGTCTTTTTCTCAACAAGAAAACAAAGAATTGTTCTTGACACTGACTAGATTTTTTATATACCTTGTGTCTTCGTATAAGAAGCTGTGCAGTTCTCAAGTATATTCTCCTTAGTTATTATCCCTTGCCTAGTCTCGGTGTTCCGACGAACTAGCTGCAAGATCAATAATCAATTAAGCATAACGAGAGCTTGCTTAGTAACTCATTAAGAGATAATTAACGACATTTTATTAATTTATAAATATATCTCTTCTTTCTACTCCTTTCTTTGCATCTATAGGTATAGGGGGACTGTTTGTAACCTGTACTTTGAAGCGAGAGCTAATTATACATACCGTGTATATACTATCCTTGTTACGACGGAAATTACTAAGTGACGACAGAATAATTATGATATAATTGAGCTTTTCATATTTTGTGTTTGTTTCAGTTATTTTTCTTCTTTTAAACAATCTGCTCTACACATTTAACAAAGATATGATTCCATACTCAACTCGGATAATATAACACCTACTATAAAAACTTGATGAATTATTAATAAAATATTATCGTATATCTGGTTCATTTCAATGAATGATATAATTCTGAGACTTACCTGTAGACGTTTCTGTTTTCTCCTTCAAATGTCCTCGTAGACTGGCGGTTTTGATGACATGATCCAGGCGAACTTGAGTGGACTGGGCCAGCAGACGATCTCTCCCTTGACGAATAGCGGCACCACGGGGGGACATTGCGCCCGCAACTCGAACAAGACCATTAAGTGTCCTCACTGCAACTGGCACTACAAGTACCAGGAGACCCTGGAGATCCATCTGCGCGATAAGCACCCGGAATTCGGGCTCAACAGCGGTGCAGCTGGCGGCAATTCGGGGATGGCCACGGGGGCCAGTCAGTGTTTCTACTGTCAGAACAAGCAAGCACATCCGCGTCTGTCGCGCGGGGAAACCTACAGTTGCGGGTACAAACCGTATCGATGCGAGGTGTGCAACTACTCGACCACTACTAAGGGTAACCTGTCCATTCATGTTCAGTCTGATAAACACATTAACAACATGCACGAGCATAATCAGAATCTCGAGATGAACCGGCTCAGCTCGAGATCAACCTCGGTTGGATCTGCTCTCGATCTTAGCGCTCTTCCGTCGCCACATCATCAGCTTTCTAGTAAACAGAAACCGCAAGCGTCCTTGTCATCTTCATCGAATCTTCTTACACCATCGTCCACTATCGTAGCGCCCTCCATAGCTGTGAACAAAGAGTTTTCAGACTCGATAGATCCCTCCAAATCCCCAGCTACAAGTCACCACGTTCACGACCTCATGATGTCCGCCTTCAACGCCGCTCTCGGGCAGCGCCTGCAGCTACCAATTCCCTCCACGAATCCCTCAGGAGTCACGGTTCTTCCGGCCATCCTTCCCAACCAACAACCGAGTCAAACGTCACACGTGGGTCTTGATCAGCACAACACCTTCTTTTGCAACATCTGCATGGCCTACGGCAGCAATTCCCTCGATAGCATCCAGTCGCACGCAACTCTGCAGCGGAGTGGCCGGTCCGACGATCGCAACAACGACGATACAATGATCTATCACGAGGGCTACTGGCACTGTCGACTCTGCACCTACAAGAGCAATCTCAAGGCCAACTTTCAGCTCCACTGTAAGACCGACAAGCATCTTCAGCGGCAACAGCTGCTGAGCCACGTTCGCGAGGGTGGTGCGCAGAACGAGCTTCGGTTCCCCAATCTGAGCACAGCCAGCTCAATTCAAATCCGTTGCAACGCCTGCAACTTCTTCAGCACCTCCGTCCACAAGCTACGAGTCCACGCAGCCCAGGCAAAGCACGAGCACTGTGCCACTCTGTTGAGTCACCTGAACAGTCTGGAGGCGGGCTTGATGGGGACGGTGGGGTTTAATGGTCTGCAGGGTTACGTCTATGAGTGTCGACTCTGTCGGTTGTCGGTTGCCATGAAGCAGGAGTTGATGCAGCACCTTCAGACGGAGCAACACGAGGCCACTTACTCCGCTCTTCAGGTAGGATCAACGCTAGTTTATTGTGATGTCATAATATATGGATGCGATTTGTGTAAGTACTGCACAGTCAAGATTGTTGAAGCCAAAATCTACATAAAAATATACTAATATTTATATAATATAATATAAATATTATATAATATATAGTAATATATTAAAAACAATAAGGTCATCAATACAAAATCTTTGTTTGCGTAAAGTTATAACTAATAGAGCATTTCATTAGTTTCTGGTCGTACTTTGATATTATATAATTTTTGAATATAGGTGATCTTAATTTGTAATAGTATTACTTCCTATTTTATAAAAGTGTTATTAATTTTACTGTGAAGCACACATTAATTTAGCAATTTATATTTTACATTAAAAAACAAAATGTAAACAAAAAATGTATCAGTATATAACAGGAAGTAATTACAATTTATTAACGAATATTAATTATTTTATTAATAATACATTTAACATCATGTACGTATTATAGTGACTGCAGTATGAAGTACGGCATTATATATCCTAGATAATATAATAAGTTCATGCAATTAGTACGTTTAATGTATATATATATACATGTATATAGACGCCATCAATAAGTATACTAGTTAAGATCATTAGGTGTGATGTTAGTGTAAGGTGTGTATCATTAGATATATTATTATTGGTTGTAATGGACCCGTGTTAATACAGTACTAACATTCTCTCTATAGTTTATTCGAACGAATTAAGCCGATTACGCAACGGTAATTGCGTTGTTTCATCAGAGTGTAAGTTATATAACACACAACTGCCCATTAAGTGTACTATCGAATTATTGATTATAATGCGGTTAAATTATGATATAGCTTAGTTATGTATATACTATTGTATAGTGTTGTCAATGTCGAGCTACAGTTGTATTAATTATCATCAATCTACTTAATATTTATATATATATAAATATTGTATTGGAGCTTTCCTATATTTCGACAGTTTCAGTATCAAAGCCAAAATAGTTTGCTGGAAGTGAGCGAAATAGTGACGTTGAGACAAGCCAGCCTTCCGGATATGACCCACCTTCAGGAAAATCAGGGTGTCTCAAGCGATAAATCCTTCCCCTTCCTACAAGGTAAGAGGCATTGCATTATTCTTCTCTGTATTATACACTCACCCCCAGCCTTCTTTTATCTTTCCTATATAGTGTATAGAGCCTATAAATATGTGGTATAGACACAGGATATAAGAGACGACCTGATTTTAATTAGTTTCTTAAAATTAATTAGTTAATTAATTAATTTGAGGCAAACCGCGTTTTTTCTCTGTATACAGTTCTTAGATAAATATAGGAATATCTATTCCACGCGTGTATTATACAGCTAGTTTAGCTATATTAATATTTTATGAAACCATATACATATTTAATTACTGAAATAAATTAGAATTATTTTTTTTATTCTGGATAAAATAAATGCAGTATAATAATAATATTAAATCCTTTATTCAAGTTAGAGAATGTTAAAACTAAAGTATGCTGGTACAATTATTATATTTGTACAATATTAAAGGAATTTATGTTTTACACTGAAAGCAGCAAAAGCAAAAAACCTTTTTAACTTGATTTTTTAATTTCAACACAAATTGTATTTCGTCATTGGCTCATATTATATATAGGTCGTAAGTTTTCAACATTTATTTCTAATCACGTTGGTTAATTGCAGGTAAATGACGCAACAACTTTTGAAGGCCCTCTTTTAATTTATGTCTACTACAAAGACATTACTTTCAACTCTCTCTTATCTTTGCATTGTAAAGTCACACACAATTCTGTTCAACCCTTGAAATATAATATAATACGTTCCGCTGGGGCAGTTCAATAAAAAGACTTTTAATCAAGGTCGACTTAAATTATGACGGGAGGGGGCGCCAGCTCTCCAAGATATGTACAGTATTATCAATGATGTTACGTAATTTTTTGACGTTATATCTGTGTGCCGCACTGATTGCTAGAGTCAACTCGCATTGTAGATGAAAACTATAAACTTTTGTTTGCTATTGATTTTCAATTGTTAGTCCACGTGAATTCGTGTCGATGTCGAACAATATCATATTAGCTCACATTATGCTGGTCTTACGAATGGCTGGGCAATCAATGTTATTAAAAAAGCTAGCTAATGCCTGGTCCACATATTTTATTACGTGAATTTCTCATCTATAATTTTCGAAGCATATATTTATATTTTTTTGACTAACTTTATAACTAACTAGTATTTTACGAAATTGTACCAATTAAGAAAATGTAATTAGCATTAAATATTCATAATATTTTTATAATTCTATTATTTAGCCTAGTGTGTTGAAATTTAATTACTGATAAATCTGTAATCATTTCTAAAATGAAATAGCCTCAAATTGCTCATTAAGAGACGTAACATTTTAATAAATATGCCATTTTTATTTGAAAAAAGTTAAATACATAATTAACAAAATTTGATCTTGTATAAAGCTGTCAGGTTACAATCAATTTGTAAATATGCCTGTTTTACAGTTATTATTATTTCAATTTTTTTGTTTCAATAGTTATTAGATTACCATAAGGCAATTTACTGTTTTTTTGGAAATATGTAATCAGTAAAATTTACTTAATTTCATAATTTTCTCTATATATATATATCTCCATTTTTCGAAGACACCTAACATTTATTCAGGCTTGGTACGGTAACTATTATTATCAATATTTTATAATTGTGACACATTTTATGAAGACTATTTCATGTTATAATGGTACTATAATATAATACTAGTATAATAGTACATATAGAAATACAGGAAATAATTAAGGGTTATTTTATCAAAACTATTTAGAATATAATTGTCTAGACTAATATTTTATTACAGAAGCATTTGTGCACTTTTATGTTTGGCTTAAACGCCAAGTATATATAATTAGAATATTTTGTATCACATTTACTGAATAATTTATTGACACCTAATTTTTTCGTAGCACAAGTGTAGCGACACCTACAGCTTGTTACAAATATTATCGTTATCTGCACTTGTGCACTTGGCCATAGAAACATCGAACCATTTAATAATCTACTTTTGCATTGTTCCGTGGTCGTAAGTCATTTTCCCACCGATGCGTTTCCTTTATTGGCAAGGTCAGCTAACAGATAAACCCTGGATGCTTCCCCCGTTCCCGTAAATTTCTCAAAGTTTTAATGATTGGTATTGTCCGCTGAGAACAACCCTGGCTTTGTCTATATACACACTAAATGAGTCCACGCAGAGATTGGGTAACCCTACATAATATACGAGCTGTGCTCTTTTGCATTATCATTGTTAGTTCAAACGTGGACCGGATTTGAATAGAATAAAAAATGTGCTTAAGAGTTAACGAGGCAGAATGGGTAATCGGATGACGCTTATCCCCTGTTGATCGGTTCATACTGAGCGATCGACGTGCCTGCTCTCTTTGCCGAGCCGACCTCCTTTGGTCATTATCCAAAAGAGTGGAGTGTTGTCTTTATCTAAAGAAAAATAACGTGGGATGTTGAATGAAAAAGTGCTTGGCCCAGCAAAACATATTTGTCCGATCAAATTTTTAAATCGGTTGATTCTGTGTTTGTTCTTATAGTTATCCATTGTTTGTTATAATGTGAGCGCCTTCTCAATCAACTTTTCAGTTTTTAACATTGGCAAGCGATTTTGTTTCGTGTAAGGCGTGGCTATAAAAGGGGGTTGGAATGCTTCAAGTACAGAATACAGAGAACTCATTTCAAAGTGGATTGTGAGGTTGTTTACAGTAAAGCCTTCCCTCTTGTCTTTTCGGCCATTTTGATAAGAAAAGTGGTCACCTCCTGTCGGTATGTTGCTAGGTTTCCGAATTGATTGCTGAGAACATCACTTAAGTTAATTAGTTCAAGTTATGTTCCAAAGAGGCGACTCTTAAATTCAGAAGCGACCACCCTGTGTTCACTGTAGAAGTTGTAATTAGCCGGTAAATAGCTTGAGTGGGTCCCCGGGAGGTTATTTGGCGAGTTAATTTAAGGGTCTATATTTTGGGATAGATTTGACCCACTGTTTAGCTAGTTAATTGTAGAGTGATAAAGTAACTAGGAGAACTTCTTGAGCTATAATCACATCATATAAAATATTACTTAAATGGACGAGAACTGTTATTGGAGGGCTTTATCTTTTCTTGTATCATATTAATTATAATGTAGCATTATTTGTCATTGAATGGAGATAGTATTTTGTTCGTCACCAGCAATTTCATATTTTAATAAAATAGCAAACTAAGTGTGTTTTCTAATGAAAATGTCTTTTGTATTATAATTTATTAATTGAATCATTTAATAAAATTTTGCAACAGTCTAATTTAATTCTAACATTTAGAATTTCACATATATATATATATAGTTTGAATCATTATTAATGTTTCATATGTAAGGTTATAAATTATAATAGGGGTATATCATACGTTTTTTCAAAAGTAAAATATTTTGTTAACTTTTGATATAGTATTATATTGCATTATAGTATTTTAGAAGATATTGCTGTGATTACACCACATCGCATAACATTATAACTGCAATTATGATGTTTAGGTTTTTCCTTTAAGCAGTGTTTAATATAAGCTATTAAATTATTCATCAGCTTTTATTAAAATTCAGTAGATAGCACGAATTCCTTTATATTAATTTCTTTTTAACTTGACATAAAGTTTCCTACTGCCATTTTTTTGCATTTTTGATAGCTAATTATCGCAGCTTTGTGTATTTGTCATGCATTCTAAAGTGTATAATGAAGCGATACCACTATTTTTGTAAGGATTGAGGAGTGGCTTTTACAATTAATTTTTTAACATCACACCTGCATTAAGCGGAAAGCGGAAGAAGATTTCAATTGCCAGATCATCATCATCGGAAAGACGTAAAAAATGTGGTCTTAATAATTCTAAGACCAATATTAAATTGGCGAAGTGGGAGGCTGTTGAATAAATAGTTTAGGACAATAACCTCATTACTTTAATGCGCTGTAATAGCTTATAAAATAGTAGAGGAAGAATACGATAAGGTATGACTCCGTTTGACAGTAGATGAGATTGGTTTCCTGGGTTTCCGGACTGCAATTGTCTCCGGTGTCATCGGCTTGTTTTAAGTTCCTACAGTTTCGTCGAGTGAATGCCGAAAAGATGAACCGGGGGGAGGAGCACGGATTCTCGTTGACACTTTTGCTTCAGTGAGCAAGCACCCTCTGCTGTTGTTGTTATTCAAGTTCACTTTTTAAAACTGAATTGTATATGGTTCATGTTGGTGGTAATCCTCCTCGCAGTTTTCCTGTGCCTTTTATCCCTACTTATATCAAAGGAAGAATCGTTGTTTGAACCTGCTGAATTGTATAATATTATGTTCTGGTACCGTGTATACTCGTCTACAAATTCTCACACCCCAAATAACGTTTCTTGCAGTGCAAACCGGCATATCCTAAGTCTAATTAATGTATTCAAATTTCTTCAGTATTTAAGGAAGAAAAACTGCTCTACTGTACCATTTAATGTTTATTCCACATTGAATAGGCTTCCGTTTAATACCGTTTGAATTAATTAATTCTAGCGCAATGGTGTCTGCAAAATTGAGCTTATATAGGTGATTCCCCGGAGCGTGGATTTTCCATTGAAAAGTCTGACATGTTCCATTTATCAACTATTTCGCTTTTTGTCTCTACCGCTTTTACCGGTAGTTGTCATACGCTGCCTTTTAATAATTCAATTCTTAATTAATCTATTTGAGTTTCAACGCCAACCTCTATTGTCTAACGGACTTATATACGCATAGGTAATAAACGTGATTTTTAAAAATTAATTAACAAATTTTAAACGTATATTATTTAAAATGGTTTATGCTTTAATGTGACCTTCCATATTGCGTTTTGAAGTTTAGAAATTGTTATTACACATAAGTATAAAAAAATAAGTTACCCTTTTTAGATTTTAACCTGTTTTCAGTCCATATATTGGGTATTGTTTGGCCCTATTCGGAATGTATGCGTATTATACCCTTTGTTTGTATAGAACTGCCATTTTGACATAAATATAATATTAACTGGCAACCCCTTCAAACGATAATGTAACGAGTGAATGTTCGCTCTTAGATACACCATTCTCAGAACAATAGGGTGCACAATTATTGCATGGTAATGTGCAAAGGTATAATGACAGACCAGTGAATGCCTTTGAAATCTTGATTGTCTCTGTACATTTTGTCTCTTGCTTTCTTTCAACTTGAGAACAATATCAGAACGCCCTTGCAATGATGTGCAATATACACATTATCCGCATCTATAACAAACTCTGAATTGTATGTTATATAGTGAATGTACCATTAGATTCTCGCATTCGTAAACTGTTTGAGCACACAATAAATATGTTATTATGCGCATGCAAACTTCGATGCTATACGTATTTTGTGGAGGTATATCTCTGTGTACAAAACCGCCTGCCTGTTCTTCTGTAATGACTGTAAGGCATAAGCTATAGTTAATTAAAGTTTACCCGGATTTTATAATGTTGATTATAAACCACTGTCTTGACGTGTACATCTTCATTGTAATCTTGTCTCTATATATACTGCATTGTTTAATGTACACGATTAAATTTGGTATTCTATAAGTTGCAAATACTTTTAGTTTTATTCACAAGACAACCAGTAAAACAGCAGAACACTTTTCCTGGCCCTTCGACCCTTGTATTTTGAAAGAACAATGCTACCCAGTTTCTACTTTTATGACGGTATAATATATATGGGTATATAATAATAATATAATTTGGCTATCATAACTCTTCTCTTGATTTTATTAATGGTTAAGGTACTTAGCGTAATTTACTGCTCATACTGTGGGTCCTTCATTACATACTAGCCGTATGTCCTGTGTTAAAAGTCACTTGAGTATGAAACAAGTTTATATATACATTATATATACATGAACGTCAAGTACCAATATAGATCTGTTTACCTGTCTACAAAGCTTTTAAAGTATTAATTTCTATAACTCAATAGGATTCCTTTATTCGGACGCACGCATATTTTAATCTACAAAAATCATGTGACAAAACTTTGCAAAATAACATGATTAAACAGGATCTATCAAGATATTATAGAAATTAATGTTGAAATTTAGAGGATGTTTTCATATTTATTCATTGCTTTAATTGAACGTTATTTTTTGAAATGGTGGTTTTACCTTTACTATAGTGGGTCATATAGGTGGCCATTAAATAAGACACATAAGTCGCTTTGATAATTTCTGGTTTTTCTTTTTCCCCCTTTGTTTTGTGGTAATGTTGAGGATTTGAATAAAATGTAACCATTTACTAGGGTTAGCATATCTGCAAGGTTTGAATATTTAAAAAAATTAATACAGAAAATGCACAAAAATAGAAAAATATTGGACTTGCGGAAGAGAGTCGCAAAGATGTATTGCTAGAAGAGATAGTAGAGTTCCGAGAAATGGTCTCTGAACAGAAAAGGTTCAATTTTAAAATGTAGTTCTTATTAACGGAATTGGTGAATTTTCATATGTCCACCCATATACTTGTAAATTAAAAATCAGTAAGAAGAAAAGCGTTTAATAAGTATTTAATTTTTATTTCCTCGAGGTGTGTAGCAATATGTACTTTATCTGGTATAGTAATATTTCTTAACTTTGAAGAAATGCTACACTTGAGAGTTACTAAAAACATTTTTGAAATGTGTAAACTTTAAATAATTATATTTATACACCATAGTCACTACTCTGACAACGTAAAATATTAGTTGAAAGTTATTTATTTAAACCAACATTATTAGTTATATATTATAACATACAGCATTGATTATGTGAATGTGAGATAATGAAGCATCAGACAGGTGGAAAATGTTTCCATGCGAATTGATATTGTACGATTTTCTTTCAAGACAATTGTTAGTTGTCTTATGTCCATCTTAAATGTGTATAAACTGCCGGAGGTAACAAATATTTAGTTGTATTTTCTGCTGGCGGTGTTGTATAGTATTTAAGTCAGCCATTTTCTCAGGTACCTACTGTGCTTAACTTAAGCTATTGTCTGTATTATTAAGTGAAATTACAGGCCCGATAATTTCACTCATTTTCTCACACATTCTACAGGATTGGTTCTATAACTATATATTTATAAGCTTTATATTTTAATTACATATTTATTAGTGTAAAAGCAGCACTACAAACTGTTTTGGCTAGGTAAACGTTACTTGATTATGTATTATTAAGTTCTTACTAAATTGATAGTGTGATCGTTCATTCATTTATACAGGGCCTATACTTTGAATCTTTGGAGTTATAATATAAGGAACGTATTTTTCAGCGTTAATTAATATGCCATATATAATGTTTACATACATATAGATGCTAAAAGTTATATTGAACTTTTAGCAAAATTTCTTCTTAGCGCAATTAGTTTTAGGCTTGGCAACAACTTTTAACCTTTCCTAGGCAATAAATTTTACGTCAATACAATTCATTTGACAAATAAATTGGGCAGTTCACTTTGCGATCTATTCCACTCATTTTTCTATATTTCCGTGTAAATAAATATATATCACATTATATACTATGTCTTTCAAGTGAACTATAGGTTCCGTCTGGCAAACAAAAGATTGACTATTTGACCTTCCCACACACTTACAAAATAATTTTTGGCTGATAAATGAACCGATATTTACATTACTATATTGTTGGTCTCCTTGTTTTCCGTGATAACCCATCCGGTCAGTAAGCAATCTTATTTCACGTGTGGAATCATCAACTGAATACCTTATTTCGGTCATTCAACGGCTCTTTTATCTCTATCGACTGTTCAGCTTTTTTTATTTGTACTTGAAAATTGAGGAAGCGAAGAAGTAGGTGTATGTTATACCTGCGCCAGCATCTTTGTAGTCAATCTATTTAGTGAGATATTATTTGGCCATCAAGTTCATTTTGAATTCTCCAGAACAAACAATCGAACCAATGCGTATATATATATATACCCCGACCAGTACCGACGTGTTTTAGTATTAGCAGTCCGGCCCGACTGTCACAGGGTCATTAATTGTTGGAACATCCCCGTCGCTTTAGTCACTGGGTCGACTATCTGAGAACAATAGGTAGCTGGTTTCCGGGGCCCGATAATTCGTCTGTACATTCTATCGATAGAGTGCAATTAGCTGTCGATTAAATTTCGCAACAGTCCTTCCTTCCATCTCTGTTTGCTATATAATATGACCCAGCTTCGACCCGCACTGGTCTTGTTCCTGGGCTATTAGCTGTTTGCTTTGGTCCACTGACTTTTTGATAGCTGCTTTGCATCGTCCAGCCTTGGTTTGCTTAATCCGGTGACTTTACATCGCGTTTGTCTAAGACTTATTTGTTTGAGTTTGTGATTTTCTGGAGATTGCCCCAAGAACTTTTACAATTTGTGCTAATCAGCGTGTTACCACCTGGTTAGTTTATTGAATTTAATAATGTTTTTAATTAAACAGACTATCTGGACATTTTTATAATGTAATGTTTTATGTATAATAATACTATAAAACTAATTATTATAGTAACTGTTATGGAAGACGTCGTTTTTTGAATAAACGGTGGCTATATAAGTAAAAAAATCTTTGACTCTTCGATATATAAGTATCATTCAGTAGCTACTCAAATTTTGTCATCTATTAGCTCTCCTTTATTGCTATAGATTAAACCTTACATAATATAATGCTTTTATAGTGCAAAGTTCTCATGAAGAAAAATACATTTTTGCAATATTGTTAATCATAATCAATACATCTAAAATAAATTGAACTCTTAACTATATATAAATATATTAATTTATTAAATAATTAGTTATTTGTGTCTTGACTGAATGTAACATTAACTCTTGATGTAAATGTAAACAAGTTTCCCTAAAAAATTATTATTTAGAAAAACTGAATTCACTTAAAGTATATCCAACATATTCTGTTTAATAAAATATATTATTGTAGCAATATTTAAGTTGGCTTAATTTGCTAGAGTTCGTGGATCATTTCGGCTAACAGGGGAGAGTTGATGATAAAGTTTTAATTTCTTGTCAGCCATCTCGTCGTGTATTGGAAGGCTTACACATCAAATAATCCAAGACTGACGCGCACCCTAAGTTGCGATTGCCCCCTTTTCCACCAATATCTCATTAATCAGGCCTTATTTACATACTTCTAATTGGAAATTGTGTTTGTTCTTGTCTCACCTAAACCTCGACTGGATATTTGTCCTGGCTGGTTGACTCTGTTGAGCCCCGGCAGCTAGGCATGACGACGCGTCAGCTAGTGCCTAATAGAGACACTAATTAGCAAGTCGTCCATGTCCTTCTAATTCTTTTACTCTTTTCCCCCTCTCCAAAACAGTCACTATTATATCGGTCGGTTTTTTCCCTCTTGTGCGCTTGCCTGCACTATTAGTGTAGTGCTAGCTGATTGCTATGTCTAATTTCAGTTATGTTTGCATTTATTAAAAAAAAAATTACAGTTATCGTCACGACAAAAAAATGAAAGCGTTGTAACTTGTTTATCTCGTATTGATGTTCTTAATTTTTAAGTTTAGTTGTATTTTAGGTTTGAATTGTTTTTGAAATTATAATTTAAGTTACTATTTAATTTAATGTAACACCAGAATTTAAAACATTGTGAAAAATTATATTGGTACTAAATATATACATAAATTCTCCTTTATTATATAACACAATATAATTAGCGTAGCTGATGTTTACTTTCAGCCTTGTTGCTATAGTAATATTTGTTCTTGAATCATTACTATTTTGAAGAATATTGATAGTGTCAACAAAGGAAGCTTATTTTTAAATTTACCATTTAAATTATTACATTCCAGAAAAAGATGAAACTGACCAGTCATCTCAGAAACAAGTGAAGCAGTGTCCACTTTGTAAGAAGTGCTATTTCTCAGACAACCAAGAAATGCGGATTCATTTAGAGCAGGTAATTGGTCTTGAGTCAAAAAATATTTAATATATAACCATTTAAACGACCCATTAATACACTATATGATATATTATACTATACTGAATATGTATTTCAATTAATAAAAATATATAAATCTTTTTAGGAACACAAAATTACGCCCGAGTGTGTTGATAAGTTCATTGAAATGGCTTTGCTGATTGACAAGTCAACGTCTTCTCATGAAGATAATGACACCAAAGAAGAAAACGAAACATATTTTCGGATTACGTCTGATCCCACAGATGGTACGAAAATTTAATTGTATTTGAATGTTAGACTAGTTGTTAAAAATAAATCTAAGCATATTACTACTATTATTTCTTGTTACAGTTATTTCATATAAAATTTTAGTTTAATATGAGTTAAAAATAACAATGATGTTTCAAGTTTATTAATATTTAAATTTTATAATTTACACTGATAAATTTTTAAAATGGATTGAAATGTAATTTTCAATTGAAAAAAATGTAATATTGTATATATAATAAATATGTAATAAAATAATGTAATTGAAAAAAAATTTCAATGTAATGAAAATATATAAAAAAAGTATATTTCTGAATAATAGTTATTTCTAAATAATGATATTTATATATAAAATAATAATATATAATAATGATATTTTAAATTTCTGAACTAATACATATTTCTGAACAAATAAATATGTTACTACAGCGTCATACTTTTTGAAAATATGTTTGATTTATATTTTACTTTGCCAGTATTGTTTTTTACGTAATTTTGTTGATGTAAAGTGTTTTCATTCTAAATATAAACCAATACCCAACAAAAAGGATGCTAAATCCGCTGTATACTATTATCTTCAGTTGAAAATTCCCGCTTTTAAAATCCCTTAAATCATACAATATCCCATCAGCTTTGGCAGACGCCCTTCTTTTGCCCGAGGAGACCAAAACAACCGTGAGCGATATGGATGATGATCAACAAATTCTCCGTTGCCCTGGCTGCACAGCTACCTTCACTGACATTGATGAACTGTGTCGACATGAGACCGATATGGGCCATAATGATCAGTCCTCTGCGGCTGGATTTCTCTGCTACAAGAAGGGCTGTAATCAGTACTTTCAGTCGATGGACTTTCTCAAATTGCATTACAGGTTCGGAATTCATTCTATATTCTTGCGTTTATTGATTATTATTAAGGCCTACCCCGGATCGCGACAGACAGAAATTTAAGCCAATAGAATATTAGTCCAAATATCTTGAGTCGAGTCATTAAAAATGTTTTCAGTAACTTTATTCGGTACTGACAAGTAATATATTCCGAGACATGTTTATTTTACTATTTGAAATAATTATTATATTTTTTAAATTTTGACAATGTTAACAATGAGTTTTTTTTATCATAATATAATCGAGTTGTGTAATTTATTAATGTTTACTGTTTATTAGAAAAAGTCTTCCGAGCAAAGTTCACTCAAGTAGAAATATTACATCTGCCTAAAGTGATAATAGCACTGTTATACTTTTGTAGGTGTTATTATTAATTTTCGGATTATACATATGAAGTTTTTTTATCTGTGTAAGAACCAGCCGAACATATAATCTATAATTAATGATTTAATGATATCGATAATTACACAATAAGCTCATACTCGGAATTAAAATATTAAAATAAAAAAATTTCACTCCATTTTGTGATATCAAATAAATTAAAAATTCATTCTTTATTTTTTTGCCAGAAGTAACAAATAGAAAATAATCATATTCAAAACAGACATTAAAAGATTAAAAAAAAAAATCTAGTATCTAAAAATATTTGTTCTCATTTTCGGTATTATGCACAACTGTGTTTCCCACCAAACTTCAGAGAGATCCACGGCAAGCCAACAACAGCAACCCCGGTGATGTCAACCACGAGTAACCTCGAAGCATCGTCAACGTTGACTGCCAACTTTGGCCACCCCTGCCACTTCTGTGGCCTGCTAGCCTTCTCATCGGATGCCGGTCTACAGGCGCACACTGGTCTTCACAGTAAACTCAAGAGCCCACTTGTGTGCCCCTACTGTCCTTCCGGGCAGGATGTTGAGTCGGGGGCCCAGGAACCTGTCGAAATGACCTCGTGTGCCGAGCTGAGACGACACTATGAGGACTGTCATGTGTACTCCAATGCGCTGGGGGAACTGGAACATGACCCACTGGTTAGTGCGGTTTACCGGTTAATTTTTAGTTGGAATTGATCTCATTTGTGTGAGCTTCGCGAGTGAAGAAGTTACTGATTGATTTATTATATAAAACATTACTTATGTTATAAATACAGCAAATAATAACTATTTGTCTCGATCTATGCATTAATAGAATTCTCGCGACACGCAGGATACCTTATAAATATTTAAAATAAATATAAAATATAAGATAGCTTCAGAAATCATGGATTTTTTTATTGCGACAAATGTATAATTAACAAGATTTGCGTTTTAAGGAAATCTGGAAATGACTTGGTCATTTAATATAGTTAGTTAAATGCTTGGCCTATGTTCCCTGAAGCAATATGTAAATCAAATATTCATAAATTGTAAAATTTATATTGATAGCTACTTAAAAATAATGTATCGGTGCATTACATTTTTTTTTAACTAAATTGTTTCCTATTGTTTGTAATTATTGTTTGCTATTGATTGAATATTGTTGCATTTCCTTTATTATTAATTAAACATGTACATATCATTTCAAAAATACAATATAATTGTTCTGATAAATGTATGTGTACGTAAATTTATCATTTGTTTAATTATAGGTGTTGTATTATATAAAATTAGGTAAAAATAGTAATTTTTTAAATATAATATTTCCTTTGTTTAATCCACGTAAAACATTTGAAAAGGTTGAATAGGGAAAATTTACTGAACACCGCATTTCCTCCTTTAAACCGAAAAACCATTAAAGCAACATGCATACATATTATGAAATGTGTAATTAATATATTCAAAACAAAAATTTCATAAAAAAATATAATAATATGATAATTATAATATTTCATTCGCCAGTAATTATGAAACTACTATTTGGAGTGATTCGAAATTGTGTGTATTATGTTATTTTTAGTTCTAATTATAATTATCTTCCGTTCACTAATTATTAAAAATTATTATTTTTGATGTATATTTTTATACATTTTCTATGTCATTGCCATTAACTTGTTTTCTCCTTTTTTACATTAAAAAAGAGAGCTTTCAACTAATATAATGCATTATGTGTCCCCACGAGTTAATATATTATTTTCGAATCAGTGACAGTTCACATTTTAACGACAAGTTGAGACTAAAAAAGAAACGACACTGTCCAATTTTTTTCTACTATATAGACGACAGTATTTGATTCTCCTCGAGAGATATATGTGCCTAATGAGATCATTCAAATTGCGATGATTAGCTTTCTTCATTGTGCAAATTAATGCGCGCTTAATTACCAAATCATTGGCAAGGACTGTCTATATAGGAATTGTTTCCTCAACTATAAAAGGCGGACTGGGCAGTTTTGTAGCCGGAATTTCACTCGCTTTCGGTCCGATCAGTGAGAGTAGATATTTAAAATACGTAATTTCGTTAATTTGTCTTTGGTCAGGAAAATTTAATTGCCTTTCTTCTTAGTTTCTTTCTTTTTCATCATTGCCTCCTTGAATGCTCTTTGCGCTAATGAACTCTTAAGATATCGTCAAATTATGCCCTCTATAGAATGTAGAGCTAACTAAAAGTGGTAAAAATAAATACTAACAGAGTTTAGGCAAAAACCGATTATTGAGTTTATCTTCAAACCAATGTTCAATTACAATTAACTCAATATATTACTGCCCTACTTTCAAACAGGGCACATCACCGTATTCGACTGGATATCAATCGGCCGAGATGGGCCTGGCAAGTTTCCTGGATCCAACGCGCAAATTCAAATGCTTTCCTTGCAAATTAGGCTTCGACAGACAGATCCAGCTGGCTGCACACACGAGAAGTCATAGTCACAAGCGAATTACCTTGGAGATTATGGAGAACCCTATTTCATCTGGGAGCCAGTAAGTTATAAATAGACTCTTTTTTAGCCGGTTTGATTTGGAATTAGTTTGATGTATTATTTTAATTTGAAATTAGTTGTATTTATTACCTTAGATTTAACAAAAAGAACTTTATCAGTCTATCTGTGCAGGGTGCACGCATTCAAATTCCCGGTTTTTACAGGTCGGGGACACCCTGTATTATTAAAAAGTATTATATTATTGACAAGTATTTCACACAGAATTTATCCAATTAGAAATATCAAAAATTTAATGTCATATTATATATATTTTAGAGTCTATTTATAATTAAAATTTGCATGGATCATTTGAATCATTTCGTTTGTTAATATATTACTAACATAATTCTTTAATACCTTTTCCGACGAGTTTATGTTGACACTTATCTTAGTGGATATCGCCCATTATAAGAATACAAGTTATAAGTTAAATTTGTATTTACTAAGTAGTTTTATAATCTAGCAGGTTAAATACAATGTTGATTGTATGTTGATTAAATATTATTGAATTTTTTTTCTTACACCCATTTAACTATGTTATGTATTTTTATTAAACTTTTTTAACTCATAATTTTAGTTCACGGTACATGGATCCTTCTCGCAAATTCAAATGTGATGTGTGCCATGACGCCTTTACCTCACGTCAAATGCTTGTCAACCATAATGATTCAGTGCAACATACGGTGCGTGTCAGGGAACTGGACAACAGGGCCATGAGTGACTCGAAGCAGAATCAAGGACAATTCAAATGCAACGTCTGCAAAGTTGCCTTTCATCAGAAGCATGAATTTGAGCAGCACTGCATGTAAGCATTCAGATAAATAGTCGTTTTTATTGATGTTACTTTTAAAATATTTAGTAGTAGTAATATTATAACAAAATAATTTATTAATTAGAAAAATTGTAATGAACAATAAATCCAGAATGTAGTATTATAACAGTAGTATATAATGTTTCTATCTGCAATACAATAAGACTACAAAATATTTTGAACAGTTAATTTGTATTATTAATTTATTAAAGAATATATAAATTGATCTAATTACATTAAATAAGTTCAAACTGTAATATGGTTAGTATTTTTATTATTCGTTATCATTAATTCATATAATATTTTTTAATCATAAATTAATTGAAATGTTCTCACTTTCTCCAAAAAAATTAGTTAAGTACTTTAATAAATACCAATGAAGATAAGTTTACAAATACATAATCTATATAACAAACTATACATTTATGTATTATATAATATATGCGTATATATATACATATATTACATAGGGTTTTTGTAATCTTGTTTATTGATTTCTTTCCATTCGTATATAATTCATTGTGTAGAATTAAAGAGTTTGCTATATACTAGCGATCAATATCTGTATTAATTAAAAAATATATTTTGTCAATTTCAGGACTGGTGAACATCTTACTTATTTGGCAAATATTTCTCGCCTGGTACAAGAGGGTAAGATGGAGACTGACAAATTGCTATTGGAAACCCCCCAATCACCACAGCTAAATCACATACCCACGTCTGATACGCTAGATTTTGCACGATCAACAGTAGCCTCTACAGCACCATGTGTTTCTAATCAACAACCATTCTTCCCGATGCCTCTCATGTCTCCATCGATTCAAATGCTTCCACCAGGATTCCCTTTACTTCCAACTGGTGCCAATCCTGCTATGTTATCTCAGTTTTTGCCACAATTCCTTTTTCGATTTCCGTTTTGTCCCCCAGCATCAATGTCGTCCTTTTCTACAGCATCAAATCCAATCCAGGCTACTACAAATCTCTCTATAAGCTGTCCGACCTGTGGACAATTTATATCAGGTCCAGAAGCGTTTGCACAACATTCGTGTTTCAAAAAGTTCAATACAACTGCTGAAATTCCATACACGAAACCATCTGGTTGTTCCACACCTACTTCTTCCGAGTGCCAAGTCTCAACTACGGCAGCAGGAATCGATGACGGGAAAACTGGCGGCTCTGATTCTGCTCAGAAAGGTCGACGCCCTGAATCGTTTCGACGATTGCTAGAAAAGACTGGACTGGATAATGTTAAACTCTTTCTGGAGACGTCCGGAAATGAAGAGGATTTAACTGTTAAACCTGATATTCTAAATGGGGCAAACAGTGAGGAACCCATGGTGAACTGTAACGAAGTTGAACTTTCTCCATTGCGAGAAAATGAAGACAGCAATTTTTCTTGCCAAAAATGCTTCCGTCGATTTAATGACAGTCTTCTATTAAAATTACACTATGAGCACGACCATAATGAAATTATTTCTACTGCAATGGTGCAAGATTTTGGGGAAAAATTGCGAGATTACATGATCGAGGCCAATAAAACCAAAGACTCTGGTTTAGAAGATCAGCATGAAATGAAGAAGGAAAACGATGAAAATGGGGAAACAGATACATCTCTCGATGAAGAACTGCAACAACCCCTAGTTATCTGCACCGAAACAGCGACAAATAGCGATTCAAGCGACTTGACAACATCTCGAGGCGGTGCCCTTGTAGTATCCACCACCAGTGAAG
Source organism: Coelogynopora nodosa (assembly GCA_034780555.1). NCBI lineage: Eukaryota > Metazoa > Platyhelminthes > Proseriata > Coelogynoporidae > Coelogynopora > Coelogynopora nodosa. The sequence continues at coordinate 26,573 of JAUZND010072213.1, forward strand.
AATGCACCCCGTCAATCACAAAGTCCTCGCCAGTTGTAAAACCATCGGATCTTTTGGGTTCCATGGCCGGTGTAAACATGCTTCAACAACGAGGAAGTTATATCCCGGGTCCTTTTGGCATGATGCCTACTCCTTTGGGTTTCCCACTTTCCTTACTCAACCAAAACAATACGAGCAAGTCAACGCCGATCACCTCCAGTCACTTCACACCGCCTCCACCCCCACCGGCACAGCCTTCGGTGTCCGCGCCTATCTCCTTTCCGTCTGGCGGTATTTCCGACGTTCAAAAACGGGGTAGAACAAGAATAAACGAGGAACAACTGAAAGTGTTGCGCTCTTATTTTGATATTTCTAATTCTCCTTCGGATGCCAAGATTCAGGAGATGTCCCAATTGACTGGTCTTCAAAATCGAGTGATCAAACACTGGTTTCGAAATACTCTGTTCAAGGAACGCCAACGTAACAAGAACAGCCCTTACAACTTTAGCGTTCCACCAAGTACAAGTCTTAATTTAGAAGAATACGAAAAAACCGGTAGAGTTGAAGTAAAAGCTTCTCCTGAAGATATTAAGCGAAGACCATCTTCGGAAGATAATATTGATGATTCTATAACTAACGAAGAAGCTCATATGAAACGTATAAAGAGTGAATTTGAAAATAATATTAGTGGATTTGATGGAGTGTATCGACCTCTTTCTTTGATAGATCAAAACAAGGTGGGTTATTTGACTTAAATATTAAAAAAAATTTTTTTTAATAGCAACGTCTAATGTAAAACTAGTGATTAAACTTAAGATATTTTACGGATTGTTAATATAGTAGAAACATGGTGGTAATATTGGTGTTAATTATAATATGTATAAAATTATTTCTTATGAATATTGTTGTTTTAATATTTTAAGCCCTATATTCTCCAAATTATTAAATTTCGATTAGCTGCACATACAATATATATCTGTACCATATTTTAAATGATTATGGTTAAGCTTAATTTGATTTAATGCTATTTAAATTTGATTAATTGTTATATGATTTTTTTGATATTGCATTAAAAATCTTATGTATTCTGTGTATTAAATTATTATACAATGTAAATAAAAAATTGAAATATATGACTATGTTTTATTTTTTATGTTTGAGAATTTGTTGTATTGCATAAGAAAATTTTAAAATGATGTAATTTATGCTAAATATTGTATTTTGAAAATTTAACATTATGGTAAAATGTGCACTTATTTCAAAAATTAAAACAATTATAATTTTAAATTCAGTAGCAACAAAAGTTTTGTTATGTTTCAATATAACTTTGGTACTTCGCCATATAGAGTATTTTAAAAAGTGATTCTAATTATTCTTTCAGAACATTAAGAAAGTGAGCGACACGACAAGCCTCTCTGAGACGTCACCACGTGACCTTGACATTGGTTCTGGTCCAATCAGCCCCTCGAGTAGTGTGTCCCTTTCTGAATCCGGGACCTCCGAAGGTGAGCTTATTCATCGCAGCACACCTGTCCAGCAGTCCCAGCGACTCCCCATTAACACAGCTTTGCACAACGCTTCCGCCACGGTTTCTGCTGCTTCACAGCCAGTTAATAGTTCCGCTTGTAGCCTTCCGACTAACCTTTTGCTTGGTGCTCCCAGCAGCTACAATCAATGGGCAGACCTTATCTTATCGACCTCCCAGTCCACCACTGTTAACTTGCTTGCTGCTGCTGCTGCGGCCAATACTAGTAGTTCGACTTGCTTGTCCGCCTCTGGATTGCCAGACAATCATCACACTCCCAAATCGTTTGTTTCAGCTTGCAACAAGTCACTCAAGAGAAAGAACCGCGAAGACGAAGATGACGAGGTACCATCAGGAAAACGAATTCGTACAACGATATCGTCCGACCAGCAAGAAGTTTTACTCAACTATTACCAGAAAGACCCTAACCCCAGTCGCAAGCAAATGGATGTGATCGCGGCCCAAGTGGTGCTCTCTAAACGAGTTGTCCAAGTATGGTTCCAGAACACGCGTTCCCGGGACCGTAAGGGTCTTTTACGTGGCAGTCCAGTTGCTGTAGTGAGTCAATCTCAATTACAGCCTTCCGTGATTTCAGTAACTACGCCAGCTCTTGTTACTATCAACAAGCGTTGTCCTTTCTGTCGGGTTCTTTTCAAAGTTCGCAATGCTTTGGAAGTTCATTTGTCCCAATGCCATTCTGATCGATGCATGCCTGGCCAATTATCAGTGGATAATCTTCCCAATGAACCTGAAATTAACGTTGATATCTTATCACAATCGTATTCCCAGGAAGCACCTCTCCAGATGACCAAAACCTATTCAATGGATGACGACACCCCGTTAGATTTGAGCAGAGCATCGTGTGGTTCAGCACGTAGCACTGTAAATGTTGAGGACTTGGACGACAGTCAGACCGTTTATTGGGATGACGATTGTCAAGAGCCTGGCATGAATGGTGTTGGAGGAGGAAGCGGGGGCAGCACCGGAAACAAGAGAAACCGGACCAACATCAACCTGAGTCAGATGCGGCTGATGAAATCTCTCTTCCACTACTATAAGACTCCGTCCAATCAGGAGTGTGACAGTCTGGGCAATCATATTGGCCTGACCCGACGTGTGGTACAAGTCTGGTTTCAAAATCAACGCGCCAAAGAGAAGAAGCAGTGTCGTGAGTCTGTCTCGATGACCAAAACCGGTGGCATGGGCTCTAAGGGTCCTATTCTGACCTGTGTAGTGGGCGATGATCAGACCTTGTCTGGGTGTGAACTTTGTGGAACCGCATTCTCAAACAGTGGCAATTTCTTGATCCAAGAGCACCTGTTTTCTGGAGAGCACCTGGATCGACTTATGAAGCAGATCAGTTTTGAGGAAAGTTCACAGGATACTTTTCGCCAGTCGCAGACCTCGATTACTTCAATACTGCCATCTGGGACAATATCCTTCTCGTCTCATTCCGGTGAGTTAATTGTAATATATCAATAATTTTTTTTATTATTTACTTTTTAAATTAAAATTGTGTCTTCATTTAAAGTTAATTTTTATCAATATAGTACCAAATGTTAATTTTACTAATACATTTTACTATATTAATATTAATTAATTAATAATTTTACTAATACATAATGTTAATTTTTTGGATGACTTTTTAGCGTATTCTTATTTTTTTATAAAATGGATATATTATTTTTCTATATGAATATCTTTATTTAAAATTTATATTATAGGGAGTCAACCAGTCATGCATTATGCTGATTTTTGTTAGTATGTTATTAATATTAATTAATATTTAACTTATTGATTATTCAACAGGGATGTTCTGAATATCTAAAAAAATTTTTTTCTATTATCTAAACATGACCTCTATATTCTGCTCATGTCACTTCAGACCCAATTTCAACAAGTTGCGGGGCTTCTGTTGCCTCCAGTATGACAGCTTCGTCAACACTCATGTTCCCCCCGACTAATTATTCAGGCTCGATGGGGATGCTTTGGCCCCTCGCTCAGCAGATCAGCGTCAATGGAAAACATGTAAGATACACACTATCAATGTATTTTCTATTATTTTTTATTATTGGCTCTGTTTTCCCATTTTCTTTTCATTTAACATTTCTTCGTTATTACTTTTTTTGCAATTTAGGCAGTGAGAAAATTGCATTGACTATCAAAAAGACTTATTTTTATTTATGGGACACTATTAATTCAATAAAGGGTTTGCTTGTCTGGTTTTTCTAAGAATTCAAAATAGTATAGCCATTTTAGTATTTTAAATTTTCAGATTGGCCAATGTTATGCTTTTTATCTAATTCAATTTTTTTAAATTTACTGAATCATTTTAAAAATCGAAATTATAATTTAATTGATAAAAAGGCTGATTTTAATTTATTGATGTACTTTAAATAAATTTTGATATTGAATTTATAATAATACCCATGACATATCTACTACTACTGCTAATAAATTGTTTATATTTAATAAATGAAAATATGAAAGTAGCTGAACATTTTTTTACAATAAAATAGTAAATTTCACCTAAAATTTGAATAAAAATACCATAGCGTTACACTTTTTCTACAGTTTGATGTTTAAACATATTCAGATGAGCGGAATTTTATAAATGAATTATATCAATAAAAATGTCGTTACATCAATATTTACGCTAAAATAACAATTGTTTTCGTTCTATACTACAGTAGGTATATCTTCTTCATATTTAAAAATATTAATTCTATTATTAAAATTAGGATTAAAATTGTTGCAACAATTACCAATTATGATTCTAATTTTTTTTCTTTTTCTTATAATTTTTTTCCTATCCGTATTTTACTATTAATTAAACTTATATCGTTATTAAACCGCCTTCTATTTTATTTTTTATTTCAGGATAGCAAATAATTATTTTCCAATATAGGCGCTGGGATGAAAATCCGACTCCCAAACTGTAAATACATTGCAATGTACTGTACGTTCTAGTCGAACTATTTGATATGGCTAGCTTCTCTGACGTGCAACATTTACATAATAGCAAGCTGGTGTTAGCTACTGATAGCGTTCGCGGCTGTGGTTTGACCTATCTTAATTCAGTGTTACTTATACCAGTTATCAATATTGACAATACTTATAGTGTACTCTACAATTATATTTAATATAAACGCTGTTTTATCTCTACCAAAACTTTCATTTAATGCTGTATTTATTATGTTACTTAATAAGCACTAAGGGCACTAATAATCAGTGTACTACACTACTGGTATGTGCAACTACTTGAAATCGAACATTCAATTTTTGGCTGCTGACCTATATGTTTCAAAAACGATATAATTAATATGACATTACCTGTATACTTCCATAACGCACTGACTTCCTGTACAGTTACATTTTGACAACTTATTATTATTATGAATAAATATTATTTTATGATTTAGAATATAGTAATTCTACACATAATTTTAAAGCCAGTATTCACTAGGTATTAACGCTAGCATTTTATTATTCTATTAAACCTATTCATCGCTGTGTATTTTTCATGTTTCGAATGCAATATATATCGAAGGTGTAATATATTTATATTCTAGCATCTGATCTTACTCATACTTTTTTAATGAATCTACTCTAACGCATTTGTTAATTTTGTTCCCTTTGCAATACATTATATCTCTTTATTGGACCTCTTTTCAATTTATATAATCTCATTTTTATGTTCATTTTAACGTTATATGGCCATGCTGTAGTTATTTATTTCTTGTTCCTAAACAATTGGCGACAAGGCCACAAATGCATTTTTGTCCAACCCGGCAACGCTCAATATTGTTTCCTTTAATTGTGCATCAATTATCCAAACAATGGCATTACTATCTCTAGGTCTATCCACTCGAAATAGTATACACTATTAATGCGTACTATGTAATAATTTGGTTATGCAAAATAGTTATGCTGTTGCGGCATGCTACCATTCTTTCCCTATTTGCAGGTATTTATATTGTATTTATATCCAGCTTTTGCTCAGTAGATAATTCTAGCTTTTTATTCTTTCAAAATCCTAATTTTATGCATAGAATGACACCGAAAACTATTTGCTCCAGTACCTAGTACATATATTACTAGTAAATATTATCTTTGTACATAGACATTTAAACTGATATAAAAATTCAGTATGCTGTAGCTTCCGACTATTGTAATTCTATACCAAAAGGAGATGAGTACCCTTTGACTTACACACGGACAACCACTAATCTTTCTTTTTATTTCAATACACATGTTATGTTTGTTACGATATTAATATTATATAATGAATACCTGTAATATCAAAGTTATCATTAAATACGTAAGCAATTTACAAGTAGATGTAAATTTTTGCATCAGCCATTTTATTTGCCCCTGTAAAGTAAGCTACTTTTGAATATAATTAAAACTCAACATACACATTATGCTATATACGTTACACTTTGACTTTTTACTGTATTGAGGGCTAGATCTATTATTTGTAATTATTTATAAATCAATTAAATTTATTGGTTAAATTTTTTTACAAAAGTTAAAAAAAAGTTTTACATAAGTTTCAACAGGTATATTTAAAAAATGTATAATACGTAATGAATTTATCTATAGAATATAGTTTCTTACATTCTGATAGTTGATAAATTTTATTATTCAATTGATTGTTTTAAAATATATTTATATTTAAATATATATATTTAATTATTTTATATATTATATAAATATATTAATTATATTTAAATATAAATTTCACATTTCAAAATTAAAACACGAAATTGTGTAATTTTTATGTATATTTTACAATGCCAATTGTTTCTAAATAAGCGATATTTACGTAACTAATTTCATTGTCATCGAACATTAATAGTAGTTTATGAGCATATTATGTCCTACACGTCTTCTTTTGAATCTATACAGGTGGATTACTTGTTTTTAGGGAAACTTGAGAATTTTTAATATACCAGACTGATTTAGATAATTTACACATTTATTTATCTGCAGTTATACAAGTCATTAAAGTCGACTAGCTCGATCTACGGAAAATGCTCGTTTAACCATTTGTTTTTTACCCCCTATCCTGGAAAACCTAACTTCCTATCATCCAAATAAGCTGAAATTTGGTATACAGATACCTCCTAAAGACTTGTCGAACGATTTTTAGTTTCAAAAGAATTTATCATTTGGGATAATTTGTATTATGTTATGGAAATAGAAAAAATGTAGATACGATGTTTATATAATATATATTTAATCTAATAATAATAATTTGTCTAACACTTTTTGTAATTTTTCACACACTGATTAAAGGTGAAAGCTTGGATTTTTTGTATTAACCCTTCGTACGTTGACATACTTTGTAGGGTTAGCTACGTGGATTTAACCCCCCCTGGAAAACCAAACTTCCTGTCATCCGATTAAGCTGAAATTTGGTATGCAGATACCTCCTAAAAACTTGTCGAGCGATTTTAATTTTCAAAAAAATTAATCGTTTGGTATAATTGTTAAGATCTGATTAGGAAAACAACCATAATATGCTATATATTGAACAATAAATGCTATAACATTTGATTAGGAAAACAACCATAATATGTTATATATTGAACAATAAATGCTATAGCGTTTGTTCAATGCAGCCAATTGACTAGATTCGTTTTGCATCGGATTCCAGATCACAAGATCTATATTTCTTGATATATTTTATAATTATACTACTTATTTAAATTAGCTACAAGTAGTATAAATGTTATGAGTATTATTTTAAATTGCCGTTTTTATAATTTGATTATTAATGTTAAATGGATATAATTTACAATACATTTATTTTTTCTATTGTTGTTGTAAGTTTAAGCTCCAAATATCATCGGCAACTATGAAAACCCATGGGGGGGGAGGGGGTATAAATTAGATAAAAAATAACACCTTTTTTTCTGGTATGTAAAATTCGTTCTTTTAAAATATATTCAAATTCTTCGAATTAATTTCAATTTTGTATTGCACAAACCATGTGTTCTACATGTTCCATAATTCTAAACATCTATATCATCTTAAATATATACACAAGTATGTTTTTGAATATATTATAATGAGTAGCCATTTTAAAGCTGTAATATAAAAATACTGTATTAGATATATTATATCCGTTTCAACAAAAAAGCTAGCCTAACAAAATGAACAAAGTTTTAAAATATTTTTTTATACATAATATGATGTAATATAATTTAAATTTCTATGTTTTCAAGCCTTCCCTTGCGTTCTACAGTAAAATACTTTTTATGAAGATATTTTTATGTTATCTCGCGCTTTCACAAACTTGACGTGTAATTATCTAATTTAGCGATTTCCCAGAATTATGTTTCGAAACTTATTAAATAAATTAGATAGCTTAAGTTTAAACGGATTAGATATATTACTAAATGAATAGTAGTATTATACAAAACATATATTGATGCGCAGACACATCATTGTGTATTCTTCTATCGGGGAGGGGGGCGGTGGCAAAAGCGTACAGGTACGTACATAGGGGGGTATGCACTAGTATAATAAGTACACTACCGTTGTACAATGAACATGTACAATTAAATAACTTACCCTAACATTAGAGGTAAAACAGAACTCAGGGTTTGCACCATTTTTCAAAAATTAAATTAAAGGCATTTTCAATCACCATTTTAAGGTCATAATTATATAAACATTATATAAGTATATAAAACATTATTAATTAATCAATAAATAAGTATATATATAATTTTATAAAAGGAATACAATTCATTGTTATGCAAAAAATTACAGCATTACAAATTATTAAGGACATTATTGATGAAAGAGAATAATGCTTCATGCCATTTATTCACAACAGTTTTTTGTTAAACTACAACCGAGCAGAGGTAGATAAAGATATATATATAGAATAACACTATTTGATTTTAAAGGAATAAGAACACTGTAAGGTAATTTTTATCCTAGATCCAAAACACACAAATATATATTCAAAATTACATATTATGCACTTAAAGAAAAGTAAAAACATGTTATTATCGCTCAGAGATTGTCTTTGTAATGTGTTTGACAGAATTGGTCAATTCTGTTGCACGCCTTGATCATAATCTCAATGGGAACTGTCAATACAATTCGGAAGTAGTTGGGATAATCGAAGCACTGAAATAACAAAGATCAAACTTAATTAGTAAAACGAAATTATGTCCATCTGTATTAAAAACATTTATTAGTATATTATGTCAGCAGGCAAACAAATGAGTTCAAAATAACACTTTTTTATATGATATAAAAAAATGATGACATTTATTATTAAAGCATAAATCGTTTATATAATTAGCATATAAATCTATCAATATTTAATTAAGTAAATTATTTCGCTAAAAAAATACTGTTTTCCAACCAAAAAATATTATTTATACTATGAATGAACCCATTTTTGATTTATTATAAGTAGCTATATATTATATGTAGCAATATTATACGTAGCAAAGAGTATAAAATTATCGATCTAGCAAACTTTAATTTTATTATGAATAGAATTATGAAGAATGCATTTTATCAATGCGATAAATTAATGTGGTAAAACAAAATACATTCACTCATAATATTTACGTATAAATGAATGAATAAAACATTAGAAACAAGATAAAATGAGTTTTACAAAATATATATTTTATTTAAAAAAAGATTCTGTGACCTTGTCATATAAAATCAATAGTTTGTACTACATTTTTTATGTCGTAATCAATGTTTTATTCATTTAATTGCATGTAAACATATGAACATAACATAAAACGTAATGAACATAATAATAATATAATTTTAATATTATTTCAAAAAATTTATGAGTTAATAATAATAATATGTATGGTTTTGACTTAAAAATATAATATATGGAATTATCGAATTAAATAAAAATTTGCTTAATCAATATTTCTATACGCCTTTCTGATGTATAACGTTTTTTTTATATGCCATTTTATACGTGTAAAAGTATTTATATGCTGGGGCTCTTTCTGTTTTTCTAGTCGTATAATAAAAGAAAATTGCACATTACGATTGTTACTGACGTCTCAACTACAGCTAATTATTCGTATTCAGTATATATAAACAAATAAATTATAAACTTAATTATCATGATAACATTAATTTTTTTCGGGATAATTTATAAATATAATGAAATAAATAATAAAGTATTATTTAAAAAATCTTAGTTATTATAATGAAATAAAATATTTTTATATGTAATATTAGATTTGTTCTACTTTCTACTGACAAGTAATATAATAAACAATAGTTAAAAGAAGGTACTGTAGAATTATATTAAATAAATATGTATTAATAATTTATAGATAGTAAAATGCGAAAAAAAGTCTAAATAAATAGAAGACGGAAAGGATTTTTTTACATAAAAATATGCCTGGTTAGCTTTCTATTAATAATTTTAATTTTTACTTTTTTTTCTTTAGAAATCGTGCAATTCTTTCTGAAACATTTCCATTTCACTAATCTAATTCTATGGTATTCAGATTGAAAAAAGTTTCTCCATTGAAAGAACGGAATCCCTTCCCTTTTAATCAACACACAGGGTTCCTACGCTTTTCACTGGGTAAAATTCCATGACTTTTTCATGACATACCTTAGGTTTTAAAAATTGCATAGTATAATATAATAAAGAGTAATTATATACCTACCCATAAATTAGTCAATTTGAAATTTCAATTTATTTAGGGCGAGAGTGCAACATTTTTTTGTTAAAATTTATATAACCTATAGTATGTCCTGAAACCAAGTTACTTAGTAAAATAAAATTGAATGACACTTTCCCAATTTTCTATAACTTTTTAAAATATATATTTTTTCCATGACTTTCCAGGATTGGAAAATCATTTTTAAAATTCTATGACTTTCCAGGAGCGTAGGAACCCTTACACATTTTTTAACAATAGTGAAGAATTCAATATTAAATATGCCGAATTAATGCTATTCATTTTGAGGGATAGCTGGTTTCAGAGCTCGGTCAGGCATAGTGATAAAAGTACAATATACACTATAACATTCAAATTAAAAAAATATTTATTGTAAGTCCATTTTTTTGGAGCTAATATTATCAAATTAAATTGAATTTAATACAGAAATTTAAAAATATAGATTTGTGGCAAACTTAATTTGAAACATATATAATAAATTTGAATAATGTATAGCTTTTTAAAGTAAAATAAAGAAAAATACATTAATAATTTATTAATAAAATACTTAAAGTAAATATATACAATATATATATGAACATTAATAATTGACCTATTCCAAAATGTGATTAAACATTACGAACATTAGAATAATTTTCAATCTAAAGGTAATCTTCGTCATTTAAATTTAAATATAAATCTTATTAACGGACTTAAACATTTTAAAGAAAATTCGAAGTAAATATTAGATCTAGGTAATACTGGTATTCGCTGAATTAGATTTTCTAAAGTTGTTTTTAATTAAATCAATTTAAAGTTGTATTTTGGCAAATAATAATATGATATAATAAATCAGAAGATTTATTCAATATTTGTCTGTTAAATGCATGTGTATGTTAAATAGGTACTTTATGTTATTTAATTAATTTTTACTTTTTTATAGTTCACAAAAAATTAAAAAGTAGAATAATAATAATTAACGATAAATATCACTGAAATATCTTGAATTTATTATTTTGAATATGATTAGTAATCGTGCGTAATATACGAAGAGCAATGTAAATATATATATAAACTAATTTGGAAGTAAATGTGTTTACTAAATACTCCCATAATATCATTTTCTAATATAATGATAATATTATGATTGAAGATTTATTTTTACTGCGGCATAATAATACGCATTATGTGACAGTAACGACAATAATGGGGCTTTAATCCTAACTTTCAAAAATATTACTACATACATTTTTAAAATTTTGATATATTTAAAAAATAAATAAACATTATAAAACAAATAAATAAATCAATAAACACAGCTATTCGTATATTATAAAAGAGGAAGCGATATCTTTATAATATTGTTTTGTAAAATTTTTGTAATCTGCAGATGCAAAGTAAATTTTACTTTACATAATATTATTTTAATCGACGAATTTTTCGTAAATATAATAATTTTAAATACATATACTTAGCTTTGGTCTACATTACACATATATCCACGAATATCCATGAAAAAAAACATTTTAGAATATAAAAAAGAGTACATTAACATAATATGGTACATAATGCAGAGTATTCTATGATACCTATAAATGTTTCTGGCTAAAATTGATACAATTTTCTCAGAGACTCTCACCTTTCCTGGTAATACAAAGACAGACTGTTCGGTAACCATCATTTCTGTGAATCTCGTGTCATTTTCGAAATCTGGAAACTTGTCAATATCTATGCCAACCATGACATACATGGCCCCCATTGGAAGGGTGGGATGTAATCCGGGAGTCTTTGACAGTGATTCAAATGCGATTCTAGCGTTATTCTATACGTGGATGGGAGAGGGGGGAAGGGGTTATACGGTAAAACATTAAAAATAAATTGTAATATTGTCACTTCAAAACATTAAGATTTTCGTAATTTTAAAAATAACGGTAAATCTAGAAGAAAATTTTTAAAATAAAATAATATTATTAATATTATCAGTGTCGCTAAATCCATTTTTCTAATTTTTCAGGTCAAGCTTAAATTTTCGGGCTTAGTTAAAATTTGAAGAAAAATCTTAATACATAAAGTTATAGGTACGATTAGTTAAAACAACTGGTATTTTTAATAACAGAAACAAGATTTATAAATTGATAAAAAAATATAAAGGATATTAAATTTAATCTTAGATAACATATACAAATATGATTAGTTTTTAATCAGTAAAAAAGAATGACATAATT
>JAUZND010072214.1:0-16921 GCA_034780555.1 Coelogynopora nodosa
TAAATCGGCCAATAGGAAGCCATAGCAACCAAAAATCAAATACTCGATTCTGATTGGCTGAAAAAATTTCGAAATTTAAATTGGTCAAGGTCACGGGGAGGGGGGTGAGTCATCGAAAAAAAAAAACGGTCAAGTTCACGGGGGGGGTGATGCAGAAAGAGATGTTCCATACTACTATTTCTATTAATTTTCTGTTTATTTTTGCCACTATCTCGTAATAAAAGAATTATTATATTAGTTTTGGAGGTTATTTCATTTTTTTCAAATAAATCATTAAATGTATTGCCACAATTAGTAGTTTTAAATATTTTTTCAATAACTATAGTTTAATTAAAAGTTCTGTTATATATTTTATTTTATATTAAAATATATTTAAATGTATTTAAAATGCATATTATTAAATTTTTTTTTTATTATAATTATTTAATTACTTAATTATTATTTGATAATTATATTTATTATTATTAAGTATATTAAATTCAAAATTTACTAAAATGTATAAAAAATTATTTAAAATTTATTAAACTTTTATTAAAAATCTATTAATTTTTTTTTTTAAATCTATTAAAAATGATATTCAAATGTTACATATACCTATAAAAATATTGTATCTTATAAAGATATACTTAAGTTTATGGATTATTTTGTGTACCTTTATTTCAGTGAATCCAATCGATTTGGACAAAAATCACTCACACAGAATTCTTCCTACAATTTAGCAAATTTTCTTGAAATGGTAAGATTAAAAGTTTTTCTGGTATTTGCTATTAATTTATAATAAAGCGCGATAATATTAATGTATACTGAAGCGTTTTGTCTTAAAACTGTGCATTCAAAATATAAACCCATAAATTCTTGTAACTTATCTATATATTATCAAATATAAAGTACTTTCAACATGTATACATAAATATTTTGTTCTATCGCACTCCAAAGTGTATAAAAGTTCTAGATATGTAATTATTGTACATTTGAGGTAGATTACCCGTATTTATTTATTTTTATCGTTCATACAACTAGTGCTTAATTACTGTAAGATAAAATCAATAATTGGTAAATCTGTTCAAACAACTCATTTGCATTTTAGAAATATAACCCAATCTATTTTTAATATTTAAACATGTGAAATGCTAAGCGGAGTAAAAATAAAATTGTTTAATATAAAACATTTTAACATTTAAAAAAATCTAAAAGTTGTTTAATCTTTTAAACCCCTTTTTTAATGTATAATTTATGCTACTACAAAATTATTCGCAAATATATTAAGATGCGCAAAAATTATAATAAAACAATATAATATATCATATAATAAACATTATATATATATATATGTATATATATTATTTAAATAAACATTTGTATATAATATATTACAATAATAATAATTTTAAAAAAATTTAAAAACTTTAAATATAAATAAAAAAATTAAATTGTCACATATTTTACATTATTTTTTTTTATTAAACTATGACTAAATATGACTGGATTGTGCTTAACATGACTGGATAATGCTTAACATGACTAGATATGACTGGATATTTTTTTATTGAAATAAAACTATTTATTTTATATATTTACTATTTTTGTTGTCGATTTTGCTCTAGACTTCAATTAATATATATACTCGTAGTTACATAGGCTACCTTAAGAAAAGCCTTAATTTCAGATAAATATCTGAGATAACAATCAAAATGTAATTTCAGAATTACGGACAATATCAATCCAGACAATCTGAACCATCCGACAACCAGGAGTCTTACCCACCGCAACATGCAGTCTACGGTGATGCAGGGAAGCCTCCAATGTATGTTCTTGTCTTTATTAAGTGTTAACCCAATTTTTCGATCTGTATATACAAAGTTTCAGCTGAAAATGTTACTGCTGCCTCTTCAGTTGTTGTCTATTCATTTCATTGATGGATTAGAAAAGTTATGATTAAAAATCTTTAAATAAATAAGCAACGTAATTCTAATTTAATAAATTTTGATGAAAAGTTATCATTTAAATTATCCAACTATGACAACTATTATCAAGTAAATATATAACTAATATACGTACTTACTACTGAAGAGATCCAATAATATTGAAAGAGCAGTATTGATACATTAAAAATAAAATGTCATTATAATAGTATACAGTACAACAAATTGTAATTATACACGACCATTACATCATAACATATTTAATTAAAACTACAAATGTTATTTTTTAAATAGGTTTTTTTACTAGGAGAACCACAGAAAATGTCTTAATTACATTTTCTATAGCGAATACCCCAAATATTATTGTAAATTAATTTAACGAAAATATTGCTCATTTATTATGTAGAAATAATTTTGTAATAAAATGTATTTTGTAAATGTGTATATATTCATTACAGTTGGCTGCTAAAGATTCTTTCATATACAATTCACTAAAACTATTTACAATTTTTTTAACAAATACACTTACATATAAATAACGTTTAGAACTGAATCATTTAAATAACCGATTAAATAAGTTTTTGAACAAGCGGTTTTGAACAAACAGTTTAACTCCATGGCGAATTATTATGTCTAGATCATTATGAGTATTTGTATTTCTATCAGGCTTTAACACAAAAAAGTTTGCCAACTACATATATAGTTCTTACACAAAGCATCCCTTTCTTCTGCAGCAACCCTACTCTGGAATGGAACAGGTTGAATGGAAACACTCAACCACTTCCTGCTCACGGCCAGTTCCCCATAGACTATCAATCCCGCGTCGATGGCTCCTATGAGGTAGAGGTCCCATAATCATATATTTCGAATTGTTAACCTAGTGCATCTAATTATAGAAAAGAGTTCGCCACCTCAGAATAAAACTCTTGGTGCAGTATAATAGATAAAGAGACCAATTGGATGATTTACAAGTTAACTTGTTGAATTTATTTGACGATTTAACTAAAAATTATGACAATGCTTGTATGGATTAGTATAATTTTATCCCGAAAAGTTGGAAAAATTCATACACTTAATACACTTAAACGAAACTTTAAATTCAATTTAAGTTACATGAGTGTAATTGCTTTTTGACATTTCATTATTGATAATTTCGATAAAAATATAATCAATTAAATGTAATATTACAATTAATTTATTTATTATATTTTCTCTTTGACATTTTTTTTACTAAAGATAAAACAAACTATTTTTTTAAAGTCTGGCTTTATTATCAAAATACAATGAAAAAATTGTGAAAACTAGATGTGTCGACAGTCAACACAATATTTTAATTTAGAATATATTACAACAGTTGCGATAATAAAAACGTATTAGAAAATTAAGGGGAACTATCTTAAATTAGACATCACAAATTAGAAAATCCTTAATTGCTCTCAACTCCCGGAAAAAAATTATAAGAAGCGTTCAACATTTTAGTGCTCCGTTACTTGTATTACATTATAGTTTAGCAAAATTATAGCATCTGTCATAAAATAGTTTCTTTTCATAAATGGTGTAGTTACACATTGATATTTCATAGACTTATGATACTTCATGATTGCTATCATCCAACTGGTAAAAACAAAGATTAATTTTGTTATATAAAATAATAATACTTAATACGATTTTTATAGAGAATTACACACAGTCACCCACTTATAAATTTTTATTCTAAAAAACCTGGTTATGCAATTATTACAGGTGAAAACATGTTGAATACAATAAGTACCCCCTGATGCTTATTATAACGAATTTTAAAAGCATACTAATCCAAGTTTGACAGTGAGTACATTAAATCAGGATAAAGTGGGAGAAAAGGAGAGACATGTCGCCCCCTCCCTCGTCCTTCCGCCAATTTCAAAATATAGAAGACTGGGCACAAAAGAGATGAGGAAGGTGGGAATAAAAAAGAAGGAGAAAGCAAGGGAATAATAAAAAGTGTTGAAAGGGGAATGTAAAATATATAAAAAATAAGGAAATATAAAAGCAGATTGAGAGAATGAGGAAAAAAAAGAAAAATACAAAAATGGATAGGGGAACAAGATATTCTTTACCACAACTTGTTGTGGTCATTCAGACATAGATTAAGGATTAAATTGTAACTACTACTTTCAACTTGCAGGACCCAACACGACAGTCGCAGCAGCATCAATATCAATCGGAATACATGAAGCGGATCCTGGAAGAAGGGCCCCAGCAACAGGAGAGAAGAGTTACTAGCCAACTCGAATACTCTTATCCAGTTACCGCCTCCTGGCCAGAGTATAGATCACCCTCACATCGTGACACTGCTGACAGGCAACCAAGGTTTTTTTACGTCACAGTTGTTTTTTATTTTGAATATAGTTAAGTTTCTATGGTTAATTTGAACACAATGCTATACCGTTTCAGAACCTATATTTCTCGTTGATAAAAGAATATATTTACTGCTAAAAAAAATTCAAAAGTGTTTCAAGGTTAAAATTACTTCATGAACAATCCTTGAATGGACCGGTTTTTGATAGACTCATGTACAAATTCATGTTAAGAAATCACTTTTAATCGATATCCAGACAATTATGAGGCATATACAGAGAAGTTAATGATGCTGAAGCGTTTTTGTAATAAATTTAATCAATTTAATTGATGACGAATTTTCATAGTTTTCTTGAACAATATTCCAGCGTTTTTTAATTTAATTTAAGTTTCCAGAGAAAAATAAATTAAAATTTTAGAATAAAAATTGCATTTCAATTAAACTGCATAGATTATAGTATGCTTCATTAATATCTTCAGTTTCTTGGATTCAATGCGCCGTGGAGGGTCCATTCTGCCTCCACCGCAAATGTCTGCTGAACCAGCTAACTTCAAGGATTCTAAAATGATTCAAGATGTCCGTATTGAACGCGCTCTTGAAGAACGTATACTTCAGGTTTGTTTGTTATCAAAATAGCAAATAAAAATTATTATAATATGCTATTTTTAATATTTTTTATTAGTAAAATTAAATTTTAATATTAGTATAATAATACTGTGCTGACCACGAAATCTAATGGCTATTACGATTCATTAAAGAAAATCGAATGTAAAATGGTTGATTTAATAGGTTGACTTTAACATTAAAAATATTAAACTATATAAAATATGTTGCATTATTAGTTTACATCCATATCAGGATTATGATGTACCAACATTTGTCATGAACAATCCCTTCTCTAAATCCCTCTCTTATCCACAGGACGAAGAAGTGGCAGCTCGCAATGCTCTCACCAACTCCCTCACCTTCGGCTCTATGGACCTCGACAGATCCCCCTCCTACAGGAGCAGATCCCGCAGCGGGGGCGGCCCACGTTCTGTCACCTTTGCCGATGATGTCACTGTAGCCCACTGCTCTGAGAGCCGGGCCCTTCACATCTCCTCAGAACCGCTCAACGACGACGAGTCCCCGGAGGGATACGGCTCGTCGGCTGCCACATTCTTCAACTTCCCCACGAGATCCCCACGCTTCCATGGTGATTTCAGCAGTCCCCGTGTTCCCCAGCTGTGGCAGCCTGATGAAGACGGTCCCGAGCCCTTGGAAGAGCGAGAGTTTGGAGAGAGCCATGCGCTGACACCGAGGTTCTGGCCCCCTCCTGAGCACTTCACTGGGCGGAGGTAGTGACTCACTGTTGTTGTTGCATTCAGTACACACATGTACTGTATATACTATTTACAGGGTTTGAGGGTTGTGACATTGTGTGCACTTCTTTAAAATTAAAATTGATTATCAACCCCGTTTAATAAAGTTTTTTTTCAAATGCTATGATTTTTATAAAACATGAATATCGTGACAAGACTATTTTGTCTATTTTTCTGTGTCTGGTTTGATAAGAGGAATAAAAAAACTAATTTATAGATTTTTTATTGAAAACTTTCAGTCAATAGTAACCAGATACCATTATATAATCAATCTAATTCTGGCTGGTTCTCTCTTTTAAAATGAAAAATATATTCAAAACGTATCTGTATTTTTTAAATACTATTTTTTTTTAATTTAATTTTGTACTTTATATGCCATGCAAAAATAGGAATTTTCATAACATAATTCAGTTTTCAATGTGTAGTTACAGGTTTAAATGAAACATTTAAACTTAGTTCCGATTTGATGATATATTGAAGTACAAAATCGAGATCAATATCTCCATCGATTAAAAATTGTGGTCGATATTGGTAGCCTGCTAAACAGCCAAAGCATGTTGCATACTTTTTAAAAGGTTCTATATAAATATTAATAGGTGGTTATTTTTCACAATACAAAAAATCTTGTTCGAATTTTAAAAATGGAAAAGCAGGAATAATTTTAATTTTTTGATATTAATAAAAATATTATGATATAAAAAATAATATTGCATCATAATATCACACAAATAATTTAAAATGTAAATAACAGGTTAATTATCATGATCATGCATGTGACAGTTGCTTTTGACAAAGACATATTTGTTATTTTGATGTTTTCCTATTTATTCCTGCGAAATTTATCTTTAAATATTTATAAATAATTTGGACTACTTCAAGAAAAAAAATCATATAAAACTTATTTATTAATATATATATATATATATATATATAAAATTGTTATAAAAAGTTAAAAAGTGTTCGGTGTTAAACATATTTATTGTCAGTTATAATAAAGCGGCGCTGTGATTTTAAAAATATACTACTGTGTCATTTGTAGTGCTTCATTATTTCTTCAAATAAATTTTGTATATCGCATTATTTCTTACCTGTATTTATTATTAGCATTTTAATTCATGTTTTGTGGAAATATTAACTTATAATGCTTATTATTCAATTCATTATTTTAGTTTTAATATAATGTTTTTGTGGTTGTATTGATATAAGGAAGTATGCATGAATTGTATTCATACAATTTAGTCCTAACTTTTTTACTATCCTAGTGATAGTTTTTTGGTTACTCGGTGAACAAAATTACAATTTTGTTACTCTACACAATAATAAACTCTAACAACTTCAAAGATACGTGCATAAGTAATGACAATGTCTAAAACAAAATTGGTATTTGTTATTTTAAATTATTGCAAAATATTTGACCTACTTGCCGATTCATCAGTAATTCTGAATATGTCATTTGCAATTATAATGTTAACTACATTCATGATTATCATAACTATTATCATAAATATATTTATTGTAGCGTATAAATACTTTCAATTTGCTTTATTTTCCTTTTATAAAGAATTGTAGATTTCACTCACGACTGCTACTAATATATAAATCTGCTTTACTCTATACGATTATGCTTTTTACTTTTTCTTTACATATTTTAATGCATTCATAGAACTCCTTTGTGTATCATATCACCTTTAAGATTACATTTGTGCTGTTTACAGTTTCATGAAATAGACTGCAAGGGCTGACAAATTAGGGGAAGTGGTCCTTTTCCAAAAGTATGATATCCAAAAGTTACCCCCAACTCTT
Organism: Coelogynopora nodosa; assembly: GCA_034780555.1. Lineage (NCBI taxonomy): Eukaryota > Metazoa > Platyhelminthes > Proseriata > Coelogynoporidae > Coelogynopora > Coelogynopora nodosa. The sequence goes on from JAUZND010072214.1 coordinate 7,425, forward strand.
TTGCCTTTGCGAAAGTTAGTATTTTCATCATTCTAATGTGTAATTTTACATAATTATGACAATTAATTTAAACTCTTATTTGTGTATTGTTGCATTATAAATAAAGACCATATTGATACACACATTTTTAATTTATTTTTCAATACATGAAAGGAAAATAGATTTTACAATATAAATTTACGATATTAATGGCTCCATTTTCAATTAAGGGTTACAGTTTTAAAAAGATGATAACTATTTTGTTACGAGGAAAAAATGTATAAAAAATATATTTTTATTTTTACGTTAAGTACGAGTATGTTTAATTTATAATCCTCCATTTTACTATTAATCATTCTATTTTTTGGCTTTTTTTTTCGTTTTTTCAATATAAAATTCCTATTTATACATATTTCGTGTTTTAATACCATTATTTAAACACTCAATATTTATTACCTAATTGCATAAAAATTCTATTTTTAATTTAAATTTATAAAAATTAAATCTATAACTAATGTTTATTTTGATTGTATTATGTATTTATTAGCTTTTTATATGCACCATGTTTAACATTTTAAATCTATTTATGTCTGTCATTTGTTTATTTTAAATTAGTTCCTAATTTGTAATGTAAATATGCTTATATTCATTAAATATTTCACAATATAATTTTTTTACTTTTTATAGTTATTCGTATTCTTCATAATGCATATGTCTAGTTACTATATTTCTTTTTTTTACTCTGAAATATAATAAGTAAATACGCATACAACATATTTTGTATTATTTCGGTCCTGAAATTGACAATTAGCAAAAAATTTAAAAATAACAATAATTGTTCGGTATTCAGTATATATTAAGAGTTATAATGAATAAACTTTACGCACATACATTTAGTATGTGGTGATTTGAGTACTCTCTTTGCCACTCACTATGTTTACATGACAATCATATTGTCTCTATCATGGCAAGGTATGCATATCTCTCTATTCATATACGTATCTCTGATCTGATTATGATTGCGAAGTGTAACACAATATCATTTACCTGATGATTATGTCTTCTGAAATATATCAGCAAATTTGCATAAAAGAATGTTAATAATTATTTATATCACATAGCAAATAAATATCTCATTGTCGATTACGTACCGTACTATTTTAATTTCTGAAAAAAACTAAAAATTTCACTTATGAAAATTATTTTAGAAAATTATTCTACATGAAGATATTTGAGTTGTTGTAGAGGAGTCTGAGAAACGATCGCTGGAAAAAGGCATTATCTGCATTATATCTGCATTATCGGCATCACTGCATTATCTTTCATGTTGCAATCAAATGTTTCATGTTTCAAATGCAATCATGTTTCATCCCAATCAAACTAGATTTGTTACTTATTACATGATCGGTTACTTCAAATGTAAGTGATACTAGTATTGATAACCAACATATTATTTCTTGGTTCGCTCGGAATACAACAGTTTCAGAATAGTGGATGCGAAGCGTTCGAAAACGAAAACTAATACGTTCTAACAGTCATTTGTTTGTTTTTATATTTATATTATATTAACAAAATTATATTAACTTTATATTTAATTAAATATTATTTTAGAATTGTAGTCATAAAAATATGTGTGATATCAAAGGTTTCAATGTTTTATTTAATAAGAAAATAAAGTTTTCATTGTTTCAAAAAAAATGTTAACAAGACTGAAAACTCTATGCTTATTACTATTTAGTCATAAGGGAAATTTTATTATAAAATTAGAAAAAAATATTAATTTCCATTTTATCTATAAATAAATTGGTATTTGTGCTAAATAAATACCAGGATTTCACTTTACTTTAAAAGGTGTTGCCTAACATAATTACATTACGCAATTATAGGTTAATTAAAACTTAATTTATTAATTCTATGACGTAAAATATTCTAACACATTTGAATGAGCATTGTAAGATACACCGTATTCATGACTTCAAAACAATTCTTTATTATCTGTAAATCATTTTCTGCGACAACTGTGCCTTTATTATAGTGGAATCGGTTAAATGGCCTATAAATCGGCCTATAAATGGCGAAGTCTATTTTAATCAAAACAGCGCATTTTAACAAAAGTTAGCCTTCTTTACTATCCTATATTGTTTTTATTTATTTGACAAAATAATGTCAAAAAATATTTGCTAATGAAGGGAATTGTAGCACTTGTGTTAATTTTAGACTGTATAAATTATAATCATTATATTTGTATCTTTTTAATTTAATAGTATTCAAGTTTTTTGCAAACATTTTAATAGTTACCATAAAAAATCATTTTATTAGTACTAATTTTAATTGAATTATTTGAGTTTTAGAATGTTTCAATTATGCTTCCCAGTTTTCACACTGTCGTTGAAGATCGAAGTGATGATATCAGGTAGATGTAGGGAACCGGTAGTTCAAGCAAGTACATGTCATCTTCTGAGTGGTCGAGATCTGATTTGTTACCAAAAGTGAAACTGCCCCCCGCTAGTTTCAGTTTCAATTAATCCAGTGTTAGGTTTTAGAATGTTATGACTCACTATGTATCGATTTTAATAAGGTAACTGACGTTCCGACTAATACAGGATCATCGAGTTCAATTATGTCAGACAGAAATTAATCAAAAGTATGCTATTTGTAGTAATCGTTAAAAAAACCGGACCCTGCAGCCAGATATAGTGACAGATAAGGTTGATTTCAACGGAAATTCTAACTATGCGTATATATTAAATTTAGTAAGTTTATTTTATTGCTTATACAATGTATGTATACTACTATTAATACTATATATATGTATAATTTTTTTTGTTAAAAAGTCACCAGCAACTTTAAAGCGACTTTTAAATTTCTTCAAATTGAAATGTATTCTTCGCTATGTCAGTATTTTTGATATCGCACTGTACCTTCGTTAATGCTAATATGTCCGTATTTTTCCGATATCGACGGTTAATTTGAATAGCATCAATAATCAAACTCCTATAAACCTTTCAAGTTTATACCTCTGTAAAGTCCTAAACTTCTACTCAATAAAATCTTAAAATCCTAAAAATTAAAATTCAAAACTTTAACCCTATATGTTTCTAAAATCTTGAAATTTAACCTATAAAATTCTTAAGTTTACCCCAATCAAATCCTAAAGTTTATCCCATAAAATCTAAAAGTTTATCCCATTAAATCCTAAAGTTTATCCTATCAAATCTTAAAGTTTATACCATTAAATCCTAAAGTTTATCCCATTAAATCCTAAAGTTTATACCATTAAATCCTGAAGTTTACCCTATAAAATTCTAAACATCCTCTAAAATAGAACATAGAGGAAAAGATTGATTAAAATGTCAAAATGTATTATGTTGCTGTACAATACATCTCAGTACATAACGCAGAGTCAATCGACCCTCTTGATTACGTACTACTGGTACAACACATATCAGAATACAACACAAAGTCAGTGTCATTGCGCTTGCTCCTTATTGTTTTCACTTTCCAGCTAGTCGCCATCAGCATTTTTGTGCTTTTTGATTGAAATTCACTGTCCGACATGGTATTTTGCTTGATCACTGAAAACGTACCAACTACTTTTTATTGCGTCTTCCAAGGTGGCGTCATCTGAAGTCGGCATCCTTTTTATGTGATATACATTCGTCAATTTTGTAAATTTCATCCAATCGTCGGTCTCTTCTACACTTGTTTATAAAAGTCAAGTGGTAATGAAGTCTTTGCTTCACAACTTTTTCGATCTTATTAAGTGTACGTAGGCGTGTCATAACTTCTCCAATTTTCTCTTCTAGAATATGTGAAATCAGGAAGGAGTTAGTTTGAGGGGGACAATCGTTTTTATGGAAAATTCTCCATTTTTTTCAGAATCAGTAATAGGCTTATCATCAAAGTGGTCATTAGTATTCGAATCGATAGTAGACTGAACAGCGTCGCGAATGGAGCCATCATAATCTTCCTCCTCCTAACTCTGATACATACATTTCATGATGTCGGCGATAATATGTAACATTTATAAATATTCCGTCATGTTTATATATTTTGCAACCATATGATAGATTATCTATATAAGCATGAAAACACACCACAATATATATACGAAATGAATGTTAGACTCAAGCACAATGCTGCTGGCATGGCTGTTGCTGGCTCATCAATATCAAGGAAGACTACATTTTTGGAGAATATACTACGCTCTCGCAGTTAATCATTATATGGCTGCAGGGCAATATGTTAGAAAAATACAATAATTATCTGTTACTATCAATAGCATACACTGAACAATTTTTAAATGTTACAGTCACACTCTCTATACTTGACTTAATCGGAATCTTTGTTGAAATCAACCCAATCGATCATTATATGGCTGCAATGCACTATGTTAAAAAATCAATATATATTGATTACTGCTAATATCATACATCTGATCAAGTTTTAATATTTAAAGTTACATTCGATGTACCTGACTAAGTCGGAATTCCCGTTGAAATCAACCTGGTCCGTCACTATATATTTGGCTACAGTGAACTTTGTTAAAAAAACAATAATTATCGATTACTGCAAATAGCATACTTCTGATCAATTTCTATCTTATATAATTGAACTCGGCGACCTTGTATTTGTCGGAAACGACATTTACCTAATTAAAATCAATACATAGTGAGTCAAAACAACCTAAAAACAAACATTCAATTAATTGAAACATAAACTGGCTAGTGGGCGGGGGAGTTTTACTTTTCGTAACCAATCAAATGTCGACCAATCAGAAGATGATACATATTGTGCTTGAACTACCGGTTCCCTACTACTTCGGGTAATTCGTTTATGTTTTCTCCGGATATCCTATTATGATAATCTAGTCCTATACTTTTGTTATTCATTTGATAAAGTTCCTTGTGTACTTTTTTTCTTGAGGTTATGATCTGACTTGGTAGACTCTCATAGTCGAGGTTGAAGCTAGATATTGCAGTGTATATTTTATACTTCTTTTATTTATAATAAAATATTTTTCTTGAAAACTTTAAATAATATTTTTATTCAATATTAATTTCTTACTCATGTATGGTTTTAAGTAATATCTATTTGTCATGTATCTTTATTTATTAAGATATTATTTTAAAAGATTTAATTTTAAGATTTTAAACATGGATTGTTTCACTTTATTTCATGTTTTTAATAAAATTATTCTTCTTTTTATAATACTTCCTTTAACTTAATTTTTTTTGTTGCTTTAAATTGTTAGCTTCATTTTATATTTCTAAATATCTGAATAGTGTTGATTGTGAAAAATATATATATATATATTGTAAATATTATGCTTTTATCATTTTAATTTTTTACTTTTATTTTTTTAATTTGATACATTAATTATTATTTCATGATATTGGTTAACACATTTGCTATTTGTATTCTTATTTAAATCTGTTTGAAAACTCTTTTCCGTTATAGTATATTATGTTTACCTTCTAATATAATTTAATTAATCAACAGCAATCTCGTTCTTCTAATTTCCAATTCATTTTTACCACTTTACTAAAACGTTTGAAATATATTTATTTAACGAAATAGGCTATGGCTATCCATTTTAATAAAACTAGCACGTGTGCATAGAATAACTTGATTCACTATACATTTTTGATTTTATTAGTTTAAAAAAAAATGTTAACTATACATTTACACTTTCTTATATTGTGGGAATAATAGGATTATCTCTGACTTTTTGCTGTTGGAAAGCATTATAAAATCAAAAACATCAAATCGTTTGAGATTATTAATTGATATAATAATTATATTAAAATCGGAAAGAAAACGATCTAAACGGTGGAATTTTAAAAACTCTATTTAAAATTATATTCCTTGTTTTCCACGGAAAAGTTATATTCTTTAATTAATTATTATTAATTCTATCAGATTCTAAAATTGCATTCTAATATGTAGTTATTGCAATCGTTCGTGAGAACAAATGTGAATCATTCACATTAAAATTGACCTTTTATTAAAGCTATCATCTGTTCATAACACGATAGATTTGTTACCACCGCTATTACGTCTGTATACAATGTTTGTACTTTTTCGAGTAGCTCATTTTAGACACTTAAACATGTTAACTTTATTAAAGAATATAAAGTACTATAAACATTTAATAAACTACTTATACATTTGCATCTAATTTTTATATTGACATTTATTATATTTCCAATCAAAAACCATGACGTGTGGCTCCTAGGATGGTTCCGCGTGTTTTAACGTGTTTATTCTTAGAAAACCCCTCTATATAGAAGTATACATTGTGTGCCTCAAATCCATCAGAAAACACTACAACTGTTACTTCTTATCATTTTGTAATTGATAATTTAAAAATGGACTCATAAAAGTCATGCATCCTTTATTTTGCAAAGGTCGCGTTCCTCTGATGGGTGACTATAAAAGTAATACATTTTACTCTTTATAACTTTTCATGTAATAAGACTATAATGTAAACAAAAATTATTGATGATGTATTTAACTTTTTAATTTGTTTAACTTTATTGTCCCTGAACTGCATAAACTTGACATGAATTAACGGATTACAACATTTATTGTACAATTTTTATGGATACCTATTATATACTCAAATTAGTAACTGTAGTTTTCTCTTGTACATTAACTTAAATTAAGCACAATATACAATTAGTAATTATTTGCATATTGTCAATGCACTATAAACTATTATTTTCAATTATATTTTTACTGAATGCCTAAATTAAAAATTTTAATTTTCAAATTGCAAAAAATATAGAAAACTTAAGAGAATAATATTTGTTTAAAGTTATTTAAATAAAAGCAGTTTGACATAATTACTAATGGAATCGATTTCTATTTGGAAATAATTCATTGGTCCATGGATTGATGTTAAGTCCATATTTTTTGATTTTCTACATATTTATAAAATAAACTTTATTTATAGTTCAGGTCCTATAATGGCTTCAATCGCCCTTTTCTATTGTTGGAAGGTTACAATTATATATCAATTTGGTTGTGGTAAACATGAGCCGCGATTTTAAAATCATTATTAATGTTGTATAAATTAGATTTTTAACCACAGATTTAAACAATATAGCCAACTTAGTAATATAGCTTATTAAACTTATAGCTTATATATATAACTTATTTAATATAGCTTAATATAACTTAGTATATATATATATCATAATCAATGGAGAATCCATGAATTTTGAAAAGGGGAGCAGAAGAATTTTCGAAAAGGGCACATTTTCCTAATCTTTAAAAATGACCATCATGGGAAAATGTCGAAGTTTAGAGGTTTTTTATAAAAAGGGCAACCGACATTTCAAAAGGGGGTGGCGCCCCCCTGGATCCGCCATTGATAATAATATATATAATATAGTGTAGCCAACAATAGGTGCTATATACTAGTTTAAATCTATGATTTTAACTAAAACTTATTTTAATGATTTCAAAGTATATATTTGAATTTTATATCTGTATCAACACGATGTTGACTGATATCAGCAACACATTCCAATAAAAAACATGTAACCATGAAACCATTTGAATTAGTACTGTTCATCGTTAATAAATAGTATCAATAAACCTCACTGCATAACTTTATTTTTATTAAAATCATTTAAAAGCTATTCCTATAATTATATTTTTTAATTAATTTTATTCACATGAAAGTTTTTTCCTATTCTCATTGGCAATATTTAATATATCCCAATAATTAATTCTTATTATTAGCAATTAATATTATCCTGCATGTATAGTTGCATTGAACAATATATTAATTTTTTACAGTCAATATTTCATATATTTCACAATATTTCACACTTGAATAATGTTAAAATATACAACGATAATGATAAAAAAATGAGCTTCAGTAAAATTAATCATTAATTTTCAGTATCATTTTAGATTTATATTCCTGCAATCATTACTTAATGCTCAATCCAAATTTTATTTAACAATTGCTCTATTCACTTACATTATATTTTACATATGGTCTTGAAACTTTCCCTGCCTACATATAGTGTGTTTTAAAAACTGTTTAAAAATTGGTAACGTATTCAAACGACCTCCTAAGGTTCTCGATTATCTCATTATTGTTAAATTTCCAATTGCAATTAATCGTGTCAACCGCACCGTTTATTTAACGGTATCTGAATGTTTATGATTTAGAACTATATTTTCACTTTTATTATTATAATAAATGATTTTTTACATGCTGTTGAAATATATCGCTATATAAATGTATGGCGTTACGCATCTTTGTAAATGTTAACATACTTTACACACATCATAAACTCAAACGAGGTGCGCATCACTTTATAGCAAGACTTATACTCAGTGTGAGAAATTTTTGTTCGCCAAACTTAATCATTCTCGATGTAACGTATACTGCTAGCAACCCATTGTCCACTTCAGTACAACGGCACCTACAATATACTATCAGCTGAGGAGTTTAAGATAAAAGCAATCTATCATGTGGCATGCGTGTGTGGCAAAGGTGTGTTCGCTAATTGTCCCTTTCTTGTATGTTTAATACGAGTAGTACTTTAGGGTTTAACTCAGGTCAAGGTAATATGTTATATAAGTTTACATTGTTAGGTGTTAATTGTATCTGTATATGTTTACGCTTAAAGTATAAAAGAACATATTTCTTATTAAGTATATGTCATACTGTGTTATTTTATGCTATTAAAAATTTTAATTTAATTGATAAAAAGTACCGTATTTATTCAGACAATAAAACATAAATTATTTGGCGAGATGGTGTTGAATATTAGATAACCATTATTTTCAAAAATGCAATAGATGTATGTTATTAATGTTAACTATCTGATAGTGTATTTTCCTCACTCGTGCTTATAACTGTAATAATAATAATATCTTTATTTCGAACCTTTATGGAAATTTAATTATTGATCGTACAAGAATAGCAGCGAATACAAAACACATGATATACAAAAAATAAAATTATATAATGAAACCTACCAAAAGACAAAAGACTCTTTTAATATCGGGATGTTTTACAACGATAGGTAAATTGATGAGTTGATCGGAGAGATAGTCGACATAATTTCTATACAGTCGATATAGTCAATACAGTCAATACAGTCGATATAGTCAATACAATCAATGTAATCGACATGGTCAATAAAGTTGATACTGTCAATATAATCTACAAGTCAATAAAGTCGACATAGTTGCTATTATCTTTTTAGTCAAATAATTGATAATTTAATATAGTCAAAATAGTAAATATTCGATACATTCGATATAGTCAAAATAGTATATATTCGATATAGTCAATAAAGAAAATTCTACATAGTCAATATAATCGATATGGTCAATAAAGTAAAGTCGATATATTCAATATAGTAAATAAAGTCGATAAATTCCATATAGTCAATAAAGTCGATATATTCAATATAGTCAATAAAGTCGATATATTCAATATAGTCAATAAAGTCGATATATTCAATATAGTCAATAAAGTCGATATA
>JAUZND010072225.1:0-16920 GCA_034780555.1 Coelogynopora nodosa
AGCAACATACCTCAGACATGGCCCCACCCTAGCAACATACCTCCGACATGGCTCTACCATAGCAACATAACTCTGACATGGCTCTACCCTAGCAACATACCTCCGACATGGCCCTACCCTAGCAATACACCTGTCACACCCCCACCCTAGCAACCTAACTCAAACATGGCCCTACCCTAGCAACACACTTCTTACTAACCCCTACCCTTGCAATACACCCCACACCATAGCAACACCTCTCGCTAACCCACCCTAGCAACATACCTCAGACATGGTTCCACCCTACCCTAGCAACATACCTCAGACATGGTTCCACCCTACCCTAGCAACATACCTCAGACATGGCCCTAACATAACAATAAACTTGTGACCCCCACCCCTAAGCAACACCTCTGGCTAACCTACTCTAGCAACAATCCTCCGACATCGCCCAACCCTCACAACACACCTCTGGAATCGCCCTGATGACCATCCCCCGCCTGTCGATGATGATGCTGGTCTGCATTGGACCGCTGAGTCACCGCTCTCCGAAGGGAGATATCGACTGGAGCCGCACGATCGATACTATTGGTGGTGGCCACGTCGCCATGGAGATAGGCAAGCAGCTCGCGTCTGTCGGGAAGACGTACACCGGGCACCCCTGCTGCCTACAAGCAGAAAGAGAGAGAGTTTGACATTTGCTAAAGTCTGGTAGTTTATATTTGTTTATTTAAATAGGTGTACAACATGAATATAAACAATATTTTTGTCAATTTGAAAAAATTGTGATATACATAATACACATTTCAGAACTGAAACAGGTAAATTACACAAAATATTAGGAATAATGAAAACATATATAAATGAAATAACATAATATGTTAAAATACGAATTCAAACAACTGTTTGATTTTCACTGAACATGAGTTAGTTTCGAAGCAATCGATTGCATACTATTATATAATTCGTCCAGAGTTAAATTGGATAACATAAGTTAGTTTACATCTAAATTGCATGTTATAGGATGCCAATTTAGGGCCTGTTAAAAGAATGTTGCATAAATATCCATCACGAAATAATTAAAGTGTCAGCTAGTAAAACTAATGTGATTTTCATTTACCCACAATGATTTTGGTAACACACAGGCGAGAGATAATATGTTACACTTGATATTTTATTCACATGAATGAAACATAACTTACGGCAGCCTGTCGGATATATTGAGCATGAGGAAGGTCGACATGCTTTAAGAGATAGAGAATCCCATCCAATGTGTAGTAGTCCTTTGTGGAATCACCCTTGTCTGATCTGGAAAATGCAAGACAAAAACTAATGACAAATAGCTGGATTAAATAAGTAACTTTTGCTCGATTTAAAAGCAAAAAATAACAGCTCTGGCTTCATTATAATATGACTTCATGGATCAGCTTGTAAATATATTATATTACTAGTTTATCATTATATTACCTCTCAATTAGAGACAGTAACTCCTCTCTATCCAATAAAGTTTTCTTTAGAACACATACCATATCAATACATGAATAAACCATGTTTAAATCAATGTAATATATTGCAAAATTTGTACTACACAGGTAAAAAATATAAGTGAAAAATATGCAATTGGGACATAAAAATATTTATATGATAGAAGTTAATATTATTCAACTGTTTTTCTTTAGATACAAAAGGTAATATTTTAATGTAGATGACATTTTTTCAGTTGACATTTGTTAAGATTCATAATTGAATAATATATTCACTTAACAAATTGTATTATTCTTATAATAAATTGGAAAAGATTAGTTACATTTTAATATATATATTTTCGATTCACAATAACCCCATTTCTTAAATAATATGTTTAGGTTTACAAATGCAACAATTAAAATATTCATTTTAATTACAATATATGTAACAATACTTTACAGAAATATTTTATTTGAACATGTTTGATCATGGGTCATTATTTTATCTATGTAATGATTACCAAAAATGTTATTTTTCAATTAATGTATGCTATGAATTTATGATTTATTACACTAAAACATAACACATGGTATCTTAGCAGAGACTAATAGCTCTAAACATGAACCTAACAGATTTTTAAATAGTATTGCACTTTTTAAACAAATAATTTCAATTTAAAGGATCAATTTTTATTAATTTGATATTGCAGCATTATTAAATTTGTTGGGATAGAAAAACAGGTAATACAGGTAAACATAACTTTATTTATGTTTAAACTTAATTCATTAATATAATAAATAAAATATAATAAACTTTGAGATAACTTTAATAAATAAATAATTAGTATCATATTATTTATTAAATATGTAAAAATAATATATTTGTAATTATTATAATTATTAACATACATATCATTTGTTTAATATGGAAGAGCTATATAAATTGTAAGCATTTACATTTTAGTAAAGTAGAACTTATAAAGTAAATAATAAAAATCTAAATATATCATAATGTAGAAATACATAAATATAGAAACTAATGTAAAAATTAATTATAATATAATTTTCTACATTCATAATCTATTATATATTTTACATTCATATCTACTTATAATCTATTAGTATTAACAGAAATTAAGTATATTATAATTTATAACAGATTTATAAATATAAAATATATTAATTATTAATTAAAAGCACTAGACATCTAACATTTACAGTAATGTAGGTACCTACACATTTGTTTGATAATTTTTTTAATAAAAAATTATAGAACATCTTTACAAATAACAACTAGTCTGTTTAACCCTTTCAAACCAGGGAGACCATATTATGATCTCTCAAAAGGTGTTGTTTACATACTGGGGAGATCGCATTATGGCCTCTATCTCACAACTATTTGAAACCTATGCTGATTGGCTGCCCAGTATCTAAATGTCACATGTTCATTATCTTACAGGTTGTTGGAGGAGCTTTCTTTGGCAAGTGCACTTTTTTGCTAGCCCTTGAATGTGAACACTTCCAGCAGGGCTTATGCTTGTTTTGAATGTTATATTATGTTCATTATTTTGATTGTACTTTCTTTCATTGCACTATAGCAGGTAATAGCTAGCAATTATCATGTCTTCCTCCTTCTCTCCTAACAATAACTTTGAGTGGGAAATCCTTTATGCTAATATTCAAGATATAAGGCCAGAACCCATTCCTGAATTTTTAGAGGCTGTAAGATTTCTGCCAAACATCATAATTGATGCACTTCAAACACCTCTTGATTATATAAATATTTTACTCCCCATGAGAATTTGGAATCATCTTGTCGATTGTACTAACAATGTTGGCTGTTTGCTGCCTAACAACATGATTCAATGGACTATTCTTCTACAAATGGGTATTGATGTAAAGCCAACTTTGAAAGATTACTGTGCCGGATATATTCTTAATTTGATTGATTTTTTTAAATATTCAGATGTAAAGGGATCGTTTTATGCAAATATCGAGATGCTTATATTTTACTGGGAGAAATGAAGTTGGCACAAATCTATGGACAAACATCAACTCTTTCATTGATCTCCTGCAACATATCCTTCACCATATTGAATGCCCTAACCAGTAAGTATATTGTTGAATAATGCTACCTTTTCAGTAGATTATGAAATGAATTGAGCTTTGTACATTTAGATCAGAAGGTTTTACACTAACAGATTTTTTTGTTTTGTTTATCAATTATAATTTATTGCAAGCCAAGTAAGATATTTGAGACATCTTTTTTCTTCTAAACAATTCATCTAATGCTCCCTTTTTAGAAATGTAATTGTCAACAAGACTCTCATAAATTATTGTTGGGGAAGGACACATTATTTTCAATATATCCCTACCAAGTGTGCTTGCTTTGTTCTTAAAGTGTTCTGCCTTTGTGATGAAACAGGGTACCTCATCAATTTTGAATTTTATGGTGGACATCAAACTACTGAAGCATGGGCTGCTGATATTCCATGTGCAAACTGAATTTCGGTTTCTGAATGCTTACCCTTAAACCCTAAGAACCACAGCAGCCTTCTTGATCTTGGACATAATCTTGTCAATGACAATTTATTTATATCAATTCCACAGGTCTCCAAGATTTTTTGATAACAAGAGACAGGCCAGTAATAGGTACAGATCGAACCATGGTATACCTAACGCATTGATCAACATAGTGGAAATGTATACAAATATGAAGTGTCTTTTTTGTGTTCAAAAATTCCATAATTTTTTTGCTTATTTCCTTCCTTTTTTCATTTATATATTGTAATAATTCACTTTTTTTGTGTTGAGTTTACTCACTATTGAGCTTTTTTGTCCAAACTAACAACTCTAGGACTGTCCACTTTTACTTGTTTATAAGCTGCAGTCTTGGTTCTCCCACAAGAATAACCTTCTTGCTGTGCACTTGTGACAAATTGGATGTTTATCTACTCAGTTCAAAATATGAACTTCATTTGAAACCCACAATGATTTTGGAATACACCAACCTCATGGGTAGTGTGGATATGGCAGACAGTCTCATGTCTTACTACTGGGCAGGATAGAAAATCTGTCATTGGTACGAGAAGTTCAAGGTATTTTTTATGCAATGAATGCTGCTCAACACTTTCCTTCTTTATATTGGTAAGGATTACACAAACAGTTTGACAATAGAATGCAAAAAAATAGGTCATTTATAAAAATCATTATAGAGTTAAAAATCTTTTCATAAAACCCTATATTCTTCACATTATGTTTCATTAAGCATATAGAAAAGTAAGAAAAATAAACGTATTAGTACCTATTACATATACAATAGTAACCTATTGTTGGAATAATGCTTTTTATTCCAAAATCATTTGAAAAAAAATTATATTTACAACAAACAATAAAATTAGAATATAAAAGACTTATTTTTTCAAATTTTATCCCAATCAAACCTAGTAAAACATTACTTTACAAGTTTTGTAGCTGAATTCTACTATTTCTACTAATCACATGTTTCATGTATATTATATTTTCATCAAGCAAAAAAAGTTAAGTCATCTTAAACATTGTAATACTCTCATTTTCTAAACTCTTTTATTTTGTTTTGGCTTTTATAGAAACAAAATATCCGATAAAATATAATAATATATTAAAATGAAAAAGAATCATCTCCATTTCTTTTATATATTTCAGCTGTTACCACAACCCAGCCACAATGTAGCTTGCCTTCAAAAAGGTTTTTATAACTCAGGTGCTAGGTTTGGGAAACCAGGTGCCACAACTACAAATTCAAGTTCACTTGCCCATGCAAATCTCCCCTACTGCCATTGATCCCAATCCATGCAGGCATTGTCACCAGTGTATAATCCAAGATGGGAGAGCTCAGCAATTTTGCTGGCATTGCACAATGTATCCCAGAAGTCTGTGTCTCTTTTCAGGAGGCTGTTTCTCTCAATAGCACAATATTGCCTTATAGTTACATCATTCAAAGGGACTGGTATATTGTTATCTGTGTAGACTGTTTTTTTCCAGACTATATCCATCATGCCAGTTACACAATTTGTCTGTAGCTTTCAGTCTGTTTTTCATTCAATACAGAAATTATATATATTATGTATTTGTCTTCGAAATTATATCAAACATTTATAGAAGATGTGTAAAATGTATTAAAAAATATATAATTGTAGTTTACTATTTTCTGAATGCACTATTATTATTTAGTTTAAAATCATGTAGCAGTGAACATTACATATCAGTTTCATGGGTCTACAATTTTATTGAATTTTGGGGAAAATTATAAGTATAACTTAAGGATAATAAAAATACTTTGAAGGTTACAAATAATTATAGATATTTGATTATCAAGATTGTTTTATTCTAGCAAAAAAATCTGATTAGTTGAAAGTTACTATTCATAGTTACCATGCAATATGTAGAATATAAACAAAACTAATATTAAGAAAAACAGAGAGCATTTTAACATGCTCTCTCTCAAAGGTTTACCCCTGACAAGGCTGTCTTACAGCGAAAATTTGGGTAAAAATATAACATCTATTTCGCAGCTCCAGCTTATATTTGTTTTTCTTAATTACTATGCTGCCAAGGGATATAAACAACTTTCTTCTAAAACTAATATTACAAAAAGTTCTTATAATTTATATCCTAATGTTTAGAACATTTATATGTCTGTACATAGTTATGCCTATGGAATCAAGCCCTTTGTCCTGGAACCACATTTATGTATGTGACAGTCCTAGGCCTTTGCATGATCTTGTGTGTGATGATTCCCTCCTAATAAAAATTGCACTGTTTGTCTATACCACAAACAATACACTGTACTCCACCTCACTCTGACTGGCTGTACAGACAAATTTTAGTGTATAAAACTATAATAGTCTTACCACTGTTTGTGGCTTCATTTATTGTCTACCATGACTAGGGTGTATATGTCAAAAATTTGGTTTTAATAAATATATGCATTGTGACTGTGAGCTACAATATTTCTGTGACTGTTTTTTTATTTTATTTAATATTTGTATATGATATGCCATGAGCATAAATATATATGACTAATCACTCAGTGCTGTTTCACTATTAATAACATTCATGGAAATAATTTTAAAATATATAAATGGAAATATAATCCAATCATCATTTAAAACTATTTTACATAATTTTATGTAAATGCATTACATATTTTTTTGAAGTTCTATTGGCAATGCCATATTTAACCATCAGAGATTCTATGCCTACTTCTATTATAATAGAAATAAGTACAATTTATATTCACTTAAATTGTTATCGATATGGCTAGGTTTCAGACATACACGATCAGCAATGTCAATGAACTTGGTAAGCACGTTTATAAATAATAGAAAACACTATTTTCAATATCAAAAGTTTTACTTACCCCCAAATGACATAATTCGTTTTAGTTGTTTTTGGCCATGCAAAATCACCAAATATTACCTCTGTTTCAGTTTCAACGATATTTTTACGATTTACGGTATATTCTTTTAGCAACTGCAACAAGTCAGCCATTTTTGGTTTTAAACTAAATTAGTAAATTGAGTTAATACCTTTTTAAACAATTATTTGTTGTTGTATAGTGAAAATTTTCAAATTGTATATTATAATTTGACTTCTACAAACACATACGATTTTATTGGATATATTTAGTAGGACATATATTAGTTGATTATTTTTTATATTTTATTTAAAATACCTCTATAATTTAAACATTTCAATATTTTATTTTATTTATAAAAGACGACATTTTGCATCTGATTAGAAAAATATGTATTTCGTAACGTCTTCAATCCAAACATTTTTATATATATTATAACTAATGTAAGATTCAATAATATTCTTAATATGAGATAATTCTTTAAATAAAGGTAATACAAAATTGTAATATTAGAGTGTATAAATATCCTATTTAGAAATATATTTTTCAATTTTTTCTTTATTCGTTCCCTTTTTGTAAAAATAATCTAATTATTATTAGCCCAAAATACCTAAAAAGGGACAAATTACTTGTAATATAAACGTATTTAGTCTAAAAATAAGTGTTATATTATTAGTATAAAATAAAATATAAAAACATGTAATTATCATTTCTGAGAACTCTATATTGTCTTGATTTTAGTTGAAATAGGTAAATAATTATAACACAAATTAACGCTGAACAGTTATTGTGTTAAAATTATTAAATGTATATAATGTACATATATTCAACATATAATTACAATTTTCTATTATAAAATCAAGTAATAATATTCAATTAACATATGTACTGTATTATACTACTAAAATGAAAAGCTCCCATAAGAGTGAGAGCGTTCTACCATACTTAAAGAAGTAAAATTGTGAATAACAATTAGAATTTTATTACATTCTTAATATTAAACATGTGGTTGGTCTATATTATAATATTTTTTGAGTATTTTTTATATATTATTCAAAATTATATATTTCGGAGCAGCATATTTAAAATTAAGCAATGTAAATATGATAAAATTAAGGTTGTAATTAGATAATTGAAATTAATTTTGAATTTTGTCTGAGAGTGAAAGTTAAGGTTCAGTCTGAACAAAATTTTTTGGCAATAGTATTATATTGATATATTATTTTTAACGACTTATAATAATAAGTCATCATTAGAAAAAAAGTCTTCCACAATTATCTTCAAAAGCATGAAATAGGATATTATAACCTTTAATTAAGTCATCTAATGTAAATTTTGCTGAATGTTGGCAAACACGTTTTTGAATATAATTAAAACATATAAACAATGTGGCATAAAACAGATCAATAAGGTTTAAACGAATATGATCGACGTGTAATAGCGTTTAATTGGAATAACGTCGACACTAGAAAATTGCACACACTGTTAAAAAGTTAACCGATTGAAGCAATATTGTCATGTACCAGAATAGTGTCGACACGGAATAAGATATATACAGCTATCATCTACTGGAATAACGCCAACTTTATGCTATTACCGATAATTGACATTGTTGGTTTTGTTCCGTATCGACGCTACTGTTGAGATACTCACAATGCATATAATGGATCAATATTAAAAGCTTAAATATTAGCCTTTAAAATTAGGCCTCCCTTGTTCTGAAATTGCTGTAAACATACCACATTCTCGAGGACTAGTGTCTGGTAGTAGCATAGGGGAATTATTAAAATTTTGTAACGAAAAACGAATTTTGACTATTTTAGTTTCGAATTGTTTGGCTAATATTTATTTGAAAGTTTGTCAGACTTATTATAAGTGAGTTGCTTGATTATTTATTGCACTTAAAGGAATGCGTTGATTATATTTTCCTGAATCTAGAATTATGGTGACATCCATGAATCAGATAGTGTGTAAATTCTGTTTCATTGCACGGAATGTTATCAACAGTTTCCCGAAGTATTTCGTCGATATCAAATGCAATTTTGTCCCCAGGGGAGTGAGTGCTTGTTTGAATTTAGATGATTATTTATCTTACGAGATTGTTCATTGTTAAAAATATGTTTTCAAATAATTTTTTTTAGAATCAGCAAAATTCAGACAGAGTCGGTCTTTATCTGGTAGAATGATCAACTGAAATTGTGAAAATAATTGCATATATGGATCATCAATAAAAGTGTTTTAGACAATTATATTCTAAAAAAATTAATTACTTTAACAATGTACAAATAATGTCAAGTACGGAAACTACTAAATGTGGTGATTCATTGAAATGACGGACAGTTTTAATTTTAAGAAAAGTTTGACGAAAATGCTTTACATTTTTATTAAAATGTTCAATGAAACTCATTGGAATGGAGAAAACTTCAAATGAATATCGGTAAAATGTGCATTACTCAGTCCAGTTACATCCAACGAAACACGTATATAAGACCAGGAACCTTTTTTAGCAACTGAAAAGTCACTCTCTTAAAAACATTTCTGAATAATGATCTTCAAATGTCCCTTCAACGGCATACTGAGGTCATTGTTGTATTGATTATCGATCACCCGCATCCTCACATCAAGTCTTCCTGAACGAGTGAGCAACACCTTCACCATCGCTCCATGGAGGGAGGCAGGAAGGAGAACTGGAACACTCCAAGTGTAGCCCTCTTCTTCCGCCGCCATTGCTCTCCATTCACGTAGATACTCTTCCTCAGACCAGATGATGGATGGGTTGAATATCCACAGGCCCTCCGAATCACACATCTCGGTCTTGTCCAATTCGTCCAATTGTCCAGCTTGTCTGAGCATTTCTGCAAATTGAAGATAACAGAGGAACGATCGTATTAAAATAAGGATGTTTATATATAATTATGTGATGAATTGATTTCTACGTTTTATATAAAATATAACGAATACCATTTTTAATATTTCAAAATAATAAACAGAACGTGTCACGCAATGTTATTGATTACAAATCTCAAGGTGAAATCTTTAAATTAAATGGAATCTATGAAATCATCACACAACCATGACAACCAATCAACTTACTTGTGGTGGGCCCTGGATACTTGGAGGAGGTGACAGCTGGCAGGACAAGAAGAGGTATTGAAATTTAAGGAAGTTGCAAAGTGGACAACAAACGGGTTAATATAAAGTAAACAATTGTAACAATTATTATGTCACAATAAATGATATTTATGTGAAGTTTTACGAAAATAATTCTATTTAGTTTCTAGTTAGCAATAAACTTATTTATAACAAATTATGTATCGTTATCAGGTCAGAAACTATTTACTATGTATCCTACAACAAATTAAGTGAAAAATTGTGAACAAAGATTGTAAAACAATTTGTGAGATTGAAATATATTTTGGAATTCGTAAATAAGATATCAATTAGTTTAAATGCAATTAACGTTTAGGAAATTGTTTTATTAAAGGGTGGTAGCTTTAGTGAACATTATATTTTCAATTTGGTTTTATTTGATTATTATAAGCGTAAACTTTCAACATCTGGCCGTTAAATGAACATTAATATACTGACCATAATGATATGATCTTGTCGTCTGTAGGCTGTTTTTCTGGGATTCGGTGATTATTCCTGAGGAAAGGAAATAAATAAAAATGTAGATCACAATTAATACATTTGAACTATAGTATATCTAATTGACATTAACGAAACCAATATAATCATTCATGATATATTCAATACAAGCATTCCACTTTGTTGAATTATATTCTATAATTGTTGTAGTGTTTTAAATATAAACATATACAAATTTAAAATTATAGCTTTAAAATTGTAATAGAGCATCTAAAATGGTGTTTAAATTTAAATTTAAATCTAAATTTTATTTTGAATAAGAATTACAGCGTCATATCAGTTTCTACTTTATAATTTTCAATTATTTTTATTCCTTTGGCTAGTATTTCTAATAATATCATTATTACATTCATAATTCTGCCCATACTCCAAAAACGCGCCAGCAAATCCCGCCCATATGTTATAAACATACTTTTATGTTTTTTATAATTCTATTAAAAATGTGAATTACACTACTAGGCCTACTGACTCCATTTACAAACAGCTTTTAAATTGTGAAACTATTAGACTTTTCTGATAAATCGTGCATTATTACATCAATATAATAAATTCCAATT
Source organism: Coelogynopora nodosa (assembly GCA_034780555.1). Lineage (NCBI taxonomy): Eukaryota > Metazoa > Platyhelminthes > Proseriata > Coelogynoporidae > Coelogynopora > Coelogynopora nodosa. Next base: position 11,049 of record JAUZND010072225.1, read on the forward strand.
TTTCTCATGAGATCGCTCACTTCGATTTTTGACAAGCAACTCTTCAATTATTTGCAATTCGTATAACTTTATTCACGGCATTTATAACAAAGTCTCATTTCCTTTAATTTCAGGACATACTCAGAACTTTCATTTCGAACCTATATACTTGTTTTAAAACAAAACAATTTGACCTGGCTGATTATAATTGTGTGTAGCCCAATACAGGAAAGACGACCAATATTTTTATAACACCATCAAACACAGATAATTATTCTGCTTTATATATCTCGTTAAAAAAAGTATTGGTGCATAAAGTAGTTTTTTTAATTCACATCACCTTATATAATCCAAACATGTGTATTTCTATAGACGTTCGATATTTAAATTATCTACAAGTATATGAAAATTAAATTATCAATTTCAATGTTTCCTAAAATACTAGCATATGTCATCATTTCCACTTCAATATTCAAATACTCAAATTTGTTGTTTGTTCCTCTTTAGACTCGACAAACTTGTGATTAAATAGTTTTTATTATGGAGAAAAAATATAGGTACAATCAAATGTGTAATCAGCCATTAGTTTGGTAACCTTTTTGTTATTTAGTTTTGGGAACTTTGTTTCGAGATCAGCTATTTGTTAAAATTAAAATATAATGTTTTTGTTGGTTTAAATAAAATATATATGAAATATTCCAAGGTTTTATAAAAAAAAATCATAATTGAGTAATATATTTATGAAATTTAACATTAGTTAAACTTTCGTCAATGATCAATATTTTTGTTTTTAAATAAATAATCTAATAGAACTGTAATAAAAATTCAATAATGTAATATACTAGGCCTAATTGACAAACAGTGGGTGAATTTTGGGGAAATAGCAAGGATACTGAATACTCTTTGTTCTAGATCAGTTTTGTACTCCGTTTTCCGAAGCTTGTGTTTCTAAATGTTATATATTGTATGTCCCGTATGATACAGTAATATGCCAAACACTTAAGATTAAGAATTATATTTCAAAATTAAATAATAAAAAAATGGGGACACCTTTAGTTGAAAGTTGACAAATTAATATGACGTCACAATCTATAATATGATGTCACAATCTATAATATGACGTCACAATCTATAATATGATGTCACAATCTATAATATGATGTCACGATCTATAATATGATGTCACAATCTATAATATGATGTCACAATCTATAATATGATGTCACAATCTATAATATGATGTCACAATCTATACTATGATGTCGTAGTGTTCAAAAAGCGTCATTCAAATAACGGAATGTCAATATTTCAAGAATTATGTGTTTCACATTTTGTATGTGCAATTATTTCACTTATATGAAAGGTCATGACGTAAATAACAAAATTGTGATAACCCCCTTATAGCTATAGTGTGACTTCTACAATCAATAATACGACTATACTGTCTAGCATAATACATGTATACTGACGATTATCAGGTGTTGGAGTCAACCATGGATTTTATATTGGGGGTCCAGACGTCGTGATGACTCCTGATCAATGGAAATCAATTCAAACGGAGAACGAAATACTCTATTGAAAATTGAAATTAAAAATTCAGCATTATATTATATAATATTTGTCGTCGAAATGTAATTAAATCACGTTTTCTTTTAATAAGTGCAACAAAATATCACAAAAAACATGTTATAGCTATAATTTATACATTTTAAATTGATTTAACATTAATAACTTATTTTCTATGTTTCACGTGATTTAGACAGGTGAACTCGATATGGTAATACAATCGATATTTTATATAATGTATATTTGACACATGAAAAACTTGGAAACATGAAAAACACTCTAAAACTTGGATTAATAGTTAAGGTACATTATTTTATAACATAAACTTATATATATATATATTTATCTGTTACAAATTGCATTGCAGATTGATCCTCTGGGGGTAACAATATGTCCTCGTCCACCCAATTGCCATCTCCACAATGCGTAACATACGGTTTTTAAAAGTTTAAATATTGTTCTTTATTAAAGCACAGAGAACAAATTCCCCCAAATTGTTAAAAGCGACAATGATTTCCACAATTAAATAGTTTTCTCAATCTAGATCACTACCTTATAGTCTATAATAGGACCAATATATACATAGATTTTTTAAATTATTATCAAAAATTTATGTGTCATTCACCGTAAAGTCAAGACCTGCTATTTTCTATGTATTTTTAAAGAATAATTCTGGAATAACTACAAATCTGTAATTAGGATAATTTAAAAATAGTATATAATTAATACAATAAAAAAAACGATAGTTAAAACTTCAATTATTTATATATTTTGGATAACTTCCTTGAACACTATGAAATTAATAAAAGCATTATACATTTATAGACTCATATTTCAAATATGTGAAAATATTTTAAATTCAAACAAAAGGATTATATATAATATCAATTGTTGAAAAAATTAGAATTTATCAATCTTAAAAATCAATAGGCTATGTAGATAAGTAGGTCGATAACTATAGATAGATATTATACATAAAATTGCACAATATTATTACTATACAAATTTAGAACATATAATGTAAATATCGATCCACGATCCCGATTTAATTGTTCTTTAATAATGTGTCTGTCAAGGTGATCCTTAGCATATTCTAAAATTCTTGCAGTAAAAGGAACATGTGGTATGTGTTGGGTATTGTGGCATTTATTGTAGTGTTCTGCCATAGCTGACATCTTAAAATCCTCTTTGTGAATAGCTGTATTAGATTCCTTTATTCGAGTATGTATATATTTTTTTTGGTTTCCCCGATATATTTATTATTACAAATAGAACAAGTTAATTCGTATATAATGTTTTTCTTTTTGCAAAATACGTGTACAACATTATCCATTTGTTCAAAATTTAGATATATCTACAACATTCTTTTAAATCAAAAATTGAAAAAGTTGTATCCTAAAAATTCTATACTCGAAAGAAGTTAACAAATTCTTCGACAAAGTCAAATTCATATCGCTCCCCTTTTTACATCATTCACAAAAGTGATTTTAAGATGTCAGCCATGGCAGAACACTACAATAAATGTGTCTTTTAGTGTAAGAATTTTAGAATATGCAAAGGATCACCCCGACAGACACATTAAAGAAGCTATCCACATCAGTGATGATATGTCAACAATTAATCGGGATCGTGGATGGATTTTTATATGTTATAAATTTGTACAGAAATAACATTGTGCAATTTTATGTATAATATCTATCTATAGTTATCGACCTACTTATCTATTTTGCCTATTGAGTTTAAAGATTGATAAATTTTAGTTTTTCTAACAGTTGATAAAATTGAATTAAAAATATTTACACATATTTAAAATATGAGTCCATAAATGTATAATGCTTTTATTAATTTTATAGTGTTCAACGAAATTATCCGAAATATATATAATTGAAGTTTTAACTATCGGACTTATTTATTTTTAATTATATTAATTATAAAACTTCATAATGCCCGCAATAACATACTTAAGTATATAATTACAAATATTTTTTAATGTTAGAAATTATATCTTCATAATCCGTAATTACTTAGGATGATGACTCAACCATTATTCAACACGACTCTACTAAGTAATGCCCTACTAATTAAAATACCATACTACTAGCTATAAACAGCGTTATTGTCAAATAGGATTATACATTCTGTAAAGTTAAATTATATATATTTTTAAATTTCAATTGCGGCTCAGCATTGATTTCTTTGCCTACGAATTATAAAAATTAACAAAGTTTCTTAACTTTAAACCTTTGTTTTTTAACAAAGTTTCAGTATCATTTTAGTTTAACTTTACAAGTATTTTAAAACGCTAAAAAATGACTGGTAAGCTTCTTACCTTTGGTTAACTTTTCAATGATCTGTTGTTGATTTTTATTTTTATCTGTTTGATCTTGAATCTGAAGTTGCTGTTTTTGGTTTAACTGTTTTTCAATTTCATTTTTAATTGCTAAACCTTGAATCTGAAGCTTCTGCTTTTGGATTAATTGTTTTAGAATTTCATTTTTAGTTGTTAAACCTTGAATCTGAAGCTTCTGCTTTTGGATTAACTGTTTTAGAATTTCATTTTTAGTTGTTTGATCTTGAATCTGAAGTTGCTGTTTTTGATTAAAAGATTCAAGAATTTGACATTTGGATTTGATATGTTGAATTTGATTATGTTGTTCTTGACGTTTGGATTCAAAACGTTCCACTTTCGACTTGATAACCTGAATTTGATCCTGCATCTCTTTTATTACATCGTAAGATTTATTTTCTACAAACATCAAATAATGGTATTAAGAAATTAGATAAAAACAAAAAATAGACAATTACATACATATATCAAATAATCCTAGTAACAGTCACATGGTACATTACTGTATCCAATGTTCAAAAACCAAATGCCAATGTCTTTATAACAATTGTATGAAGTGACATTGTCGTTTCTTTGAACAACTTAATTTACAAAAAATTACAAACTAAATATGATATTACATTAAAATTACGGTAAAATAATGAAAATTATAAAGTCAAATTTGTTAATTCAAATCAAATATCAAACTATATATTGCGATATTGATTGATGTATCATATCGTACAATATCATATAGACCATAGATATATATTTCCTATAGAAATGGATAAGATTGTCCATTTGAACTTTTATCCATTTCTATGATATTTCATGATGGTTAGGTAAGCGTTACATACAAGAGAAATATTCTAGCAGTTGTGTTCATCCTAAATCGGCTAATTATGCTGAAACTTAACCTAGGGAATTTTTTCTTAATAAAATACGTTCTTAATTTAAATATAGTTTTTTTAAATAGTTTTAACTACGATTTCATTGCTGCAAAATAAAATTTGATCTGATAAACTTTTTATCGTTAAAAATAGCTTTCACGAATGCCTATTCAGGGTGTACACAACTGTCATATAATTTATTTTTCCTCGCAAAACTGTGTATGAGTCACCTTTCTCACAACCGCCATGAGGCATAGATTGGATATTAAGTAGGTGTTAGTAAGATATATGAAAAATCAATATAATCTATAGTAAAGACTATATATTATACAGAATACTTGTGAAAAAGTGTTTAAAGAGTACATTTATCCAATGCTGTTAATTAATTAATTTTATGTAAATAAAATTTATGTTTTTCTAAAAGGGTGCATCTTACAGGGAATGTGTCATTTATTACTAAATGTAATAAACTTTTTGCTTATTAAACATTTACTATCTGTCCATAACTTAGACGCTAAATTTAACTACCGATGTCCATGATATTTTAGACAAATGTATATTAGTTTCTATTATAGTAAAGGCATCGAATATAACACATATAATATATAATATCATTACGTCTCGATTTAACTTTTAAAAAACAAGGAAAGCTATACATCCCAATGCTTAAACTAATATAAAAATTAAATCTATTTAATAAATGAATTATTACTTAGCCTTTTCAATTAATTTGTTTATATATTTATAATATTGTGCACAATATAGCCTACATTCGTTTTTATATCTTTAAATTTATTCAATGTGAATTCAAACTAATCGTACAATTTAATATCCTGCGTGAATTTTTTACTGAATGAATGTGTTATTGGTGACTACATGTTGTAATGAATGTTTTATTGGTGAAAACATTTTGTAATGAATATTTAATTGGTGAAAACATGTTGTAATGAATGTTTTATTGGTGACAACATTTTGTAATGAATATTTAATTGGTGAAAACATGTTGTGATGAATGTTTTATTGGTGAAAACATTTTGTAATGAATGTTTTATTGGTGACAACATTTTGTAATGAATATTTAATTGGTGAAAACATGTTGTGATGAATGTTT